>JBCJKH010013126.1:0-14159 GCA_039877255.1 Loriculus beryllinus | reverse complement strand
ACAGGCGTTTCAAGACTCCCATTGTTTTAAGGCTCACTGTAGCAAGAGCTGAGCTGCATAATTTGTTCCCCACCATGGGAACACCATGGGGCACACCTTGGGACGTGGTGGCACCACGAACCCATAGCTGCATTGCCTCAATGGGCACAGTCCTTTTTGGTCCTGGAACTTAATTTTATTTCCTCTTTGATGTTTGGGGTTGGAGGGGGTAGGAAGGATGGGAAGAGACTGGGGAAGTTCTTACTGGCCTAATTGGATGGGGGGGGGGGAGGAAAAATCCCATTCTAGACAAATGTCTCACTACCTTGGTCTGTTTATAATGGGGTTAAAAGCTCCAGGAGAAGCATGTTTGTGGGGGATTTGCAGCATGGAAGTGGAAGAATAAACTGGGCTGGGTTTCCTGGGAAAGCCACAGCATCTTGATGTTTGTAAAGAGGCTTGAAACTAAACCCAAGCGAATGCTTCCCTTGTGACTCCCATGGAGTTAAGATTTGTATCGGGTCAAAACCAATGCTCTTCTTGTTTCTTTTCACATCTATCTAAAACTGGTAACAACTCGGTCACTCCAAACCCCAAAAGTAAAAATCTAGGGATAATGTTGAGTTTAAACTCCAGGTTCTTTTTCATGTAGCTTCAGAAACACCCCTAAAAATCTTGTTTCTTAAGCACGTGCCGTCGAGGCAGTTAGAGAAAAGCAGAGCAGCTTCCAGCACTTCCAGACCTGTCTGGCTTTTACAGTCAGGGCACGTGCATGCCATGAGCCTGTCAGCAAGGTCTGATCCTCGGCTTTGCACAGGGAAATCCTTGGAAAACTGAACAGAGCCCATATCCTGCTCCAGTAGTGGGGGAGCGAGCATCGGTATTGCTCTGGAGCCTCTTCTGCTGCTTCCTGGCCATCTCCTTGTGCACATCCAGTTGACTGAGAGCCACCATCAGGGATGGGAGCTGGTGGGAAGAGGTGCCCATGCAAGAGGCTGCATTTGGGTAACACGGGCTGTCACTCTCCATCTCTCTGGCTCTGAGGCAGAGCTGGCTTGTTTCAGATGCCAAGCTGTACGTGCAGGAGATGGAGGCAGGGAGAAAAGACTTTGTGAGGGTTCACAATGGACTCCTGAGTCAGTTCAGTCCGGGTCGGAGGGGGCCAGGCTGTCCCTTTGGGAACCCAAGGGTGTAGAGATCAAAGGTTCGGGTGAGTCAATTACAATTCACATTTGGTTCATCCATATGTTTGGGCATTTGAAAGGCTTCAATGGCAACGCATTTTATATCTCTTATGCCCATTGATTTGTTAATCTGACACTCGGTTCCATCTGAATAACAATAGCTGTCATTCAGCATCCTCAGTGTTCAGGGAAAAGTCACTTCACTTGGGTTGTGCTCCAGGGCCTTAGCAGACAGGCCCACTTTGTTCTTTATGTACAAGGGCTGGAACGACTTTGGGATGATTCAGCCCATTTGCTGTCTCTAGAGGGAAATTGGCTCTTGAGGGAAAGAGGATGGGATGCTGCAGGTCAGTGCTGAGTGTCGACACATGTGGGTTTGCTCCATAAGGTCCTTTCTGGTTGCCACCGTAGCTGTAGACCTGTCATTGCAGCCTGTGTGAAGAGGTGGACAGGGTTTCACAGAAAGACAACCCAAGTAGTCAGAAGTGGAAGGCAAGCATGGAGAACACTCTTAAATACAGCCTGAGTGTGTTGGACTAGTTCAGATCATTGGTATGGCCATGTGAAGTCTCTAATTACATGAATACCTTTTTAATTAGAAGCAGTGCTTTGCATCTGTTGTACTTGCAGTGGAGCATCTCCACCAGCTGAGCCTGCTCTTTAAAGAGCTCTCAACTCTATTTCCTTGACTGTTTATGACCACGTCATGATCCCGTGTAATGACTGGGGCAGGAGGGGAAGTCTGCAGGCAGACCTGCCCCTTCATGTTTCCCTAATTGGTGCCTGTCTCCCTGCTTTGCTGGGAGCTTCACTCCTTCCCAAGGCTGGTTTGGTTCCTTCTGCTGTACCCAGAGTCCTGCAGCATCGCTGGGACCCACCTTTGGACGTGGTGGCACCATGAACCCACAGCTCCATTGCCTCAATGGGCACAGTCCTTTTTGGTCCTGGAACTTCATTTTGTTTGCAGTCTTTGATGTTTGGGCTTGGAGGAGGTGAAAAGGATGGGAAGAAACTCGGGAGGTCCTTATGGCCTGATGGGGGGGGGGGGGAAGAAAAATCCCATCCTAGACAAATGTCTCACTACTGTGGTCTGTTGTTTACAATGGAGCTTAATTTCTAGTGCTGCTCCTTTGAGCATGAATCACAAATCCATTAGCAGATGAGTTGAGGTGACAATCCCATTTGTGTTCAAATGCATTTAGGGATCAGTACCAAGAGGATCATTGGTGTTTTAATTTACCAGGCACTTTGTTCCACTGAATGGCAAATACAGCTCGGCCCAAAGGGGAGACACACTGAGTGGGACAGGGTCCAGATTACCGGTGGTTTGGGTTGATGCCACCCATCCTTTGCTTTGCAGGAGATTTTCAGAAATCAATTGGGTGACTCTGGAATAAAGCCTAAACCACCTTGAAATGCTTGACGCACTTGATGGGATGCTCAGCACGATGAGCAGTGCAGGATGTGCTTGCTTGGTTGGGCACCTTCCCACGTAGCTGGTCCTCCTCTGGTGAGTTTGTTCTCCGCTGGCATTACTGACACCAGGAAGATGCCCCATGCTCTGGTCATAAGGGGCATCCCCTTATCTTTAAGACAGTTGAGGAGGAGCTGCATGGATACGGGGCTGCTTTTGGGGCTGCTTTTAGGTGGAGTCATGCAGCTGGGGTCTGGCAGCAGCTTTCCAGCATCCCTTGTGTTAGGAGCATTATCAAAAGGCAGGGAACAAAATGGTGACTTTCTGTTTTCCTTATGAAACCAGAAAGCTGGTGCTCTCTGAGCTGTTGTTTCCAAGGCCTCTGCTGTTCAGGTGGTGCTGGATGCCCATTGGATCGCTTCAGGTGCAGAGGGTGGGTTCCTGTAGATGTGTATCTGTCTCAAGGCTTGTTTCCAGCCTGCCCTGGGCCTGCCACCCTAAGAGTTCATTTCCCACGTGCTGCAGAGGAGCTGGCAGGCTCACGTGGAAGATGCTCCAGGGGCTGTCAGTGCCCAGAGGAAAGTGGTGCTGGGTGAATAAAGCAGTTTCCTTGCTCCCTTCACTGCTTTGCTGTGCCCACGGTGAGGAAGAGGAGGAGGATCAGGGCTGTCAAGTGGCTAACACTGGTACCGGTCCCTTCTGGGGCTCTTCACCCTGCACAGCGGTTTAAGCCCACCTTTGGCGTGTATTACCCTGAGGGCAGATGAATAACAGGGGGGACGCTACCCCCACATGAGATGTGGGAGCTGAGGCATTGCTTAGGGCAGAAAGGGGCTCTGGGGCTTATCAGGAGGTTCTTTCCTCTAATCTGAGCCATACAGCCCCAGCACAGGAAGGCTGGGCTTGAGGAGGAGAAATGTGTCAAGGTGGCAAGCAAAGTCCTCCCTGTGCAAATGCTGGGTGTTGAACAAAGGGTGGTATTATCAGTGGGACTCGTTACCTGCCCGTGCAGGCACACAGACCAGGGCATTAGTGTCTGTGGTGAGAGGGAAATACAAAAGACCTCTCAGCAAGGCTGTGATTTATGGACGTGGCAATAAGGGAACGTGGTCCTGCCGGTATCTCGCTGGGTTGGGTTTTAATTCAGTGGCTGTTGACTTGTGCAGCGTTTAGCTTGGGGTTGGCTCTTTGGTTTGTGAGTTTGGTTGGGTTGGGTCTTTCCACCTTAGAGCAGAATTGGAGCCAGTGAAATGCCAGGGGAGAGGAGCAGTGAAGGAAGTTCATTTCGCTGTAGTCCTGTCCTGGGTGGAGATTTGTTAGGTGTTTCTAAGCATTCAGACTTGGTGTAGCAAGACTGGCTGCCTGCATCCAGAGACAGGCTGCTGCAGTGGTCACTGCATGCTTACTTAACCAGAAAGCTGACTTATAAGCGCGTGCCAGGGACTGCCTGGATTAGGAGTATCTCCTGGTGTCCAGGAGCCCCAGGGTACTCCAGTGTGACAGGAACACGGGTGTCCCATGGCAGGTCCAGCCCCGCAGTGCATCCTTTCAGCAGAGCCAGGAGGATGCTGTGCTGAAAGCTAACAAGCTGTAAGCAGTCTGCACTGCTCTGCGTGCCTCGATGCCAGCTTCTGCCTCCCCCAAATCCCAGATCCCCACATCCATGGGGTTTAACCACTGGAGATTGTTCCCTTTGCTGCCAAGAAGCATTTTCCCAACACCTATGACAACAGCTATGAAGGAGGTTTTACCTGCTTTCAAGCATCTTCCAAGTCAGGCTTCCTGTGCTTAAACCTGCTCTGAACCACATTTTGGGTTTGCCCAGATAAGCTGGAAACTCCAGACCTTGACTCTCTTTGCCTTTTTTTCTGGATGGGGACATTACTTTAGTGCTTGCAGTCCAAGCTCAGCAGATCCTAGTTCCAGCTTCCCAGCGCTACCCAAGTAAAGCTGAGTCTAAGCAGTAACATCTCTGATACGAATGTGTTAAACCTGCAGTCTCTCAAACAGGCTCTGAGAGCAGAACTTCATCTTGCAATGAATCCATAAGTGGGTCTCCCAAACCTTTGCATAGCAGGAGCTTAGCACACATAACACTAACTCCAGGCTATAAATTCTGGAGGGAGGAGAAATAGCTGGTCCTTCTGGTTGCGATAGAGCAAGAGGCAGTCCAGAGAATTTATTTTTCCCCCGGAGTGAGTTGCGAGCACTGAAATCTCTGCAGATGCCTGGAATTCCTCCTCTTCCCTCCCTTTCAGGCTGTTGTCTGTTTAATTTATAGGGAAAAATGTTTCTACTGCTTTGCAATAAACTCTTGGACACCGTGGAAGTAATCTTGGCTTGCTCCACACCCGCACTGGTGCAGCTCTGGAGTAGCTGCTGACTTGCATCCATGCCAGGGCGAACAGAGCTGAGCTACCTGCTTGTGGTGGAGGTGCCAAGGACTTACACTGGTGGCCTTCAGGTGCCAGAAGAGAGGGAAGGAGATTACACTGGTGCTCCTTGCAGAGATAAATCACAGTTAAACGCTCCAGCAGGGTGTATTAAGAGGCGACAGCACAGGATTGAAATACACAGTTTGGCAGAGACAGTTGGCCCCGTAATCTGCTGGAAAAAAAGCCTTTATTCCCAGTTTGCCAGTTAGCTCCATCGTGTTTCCTGCTGGGTTTAGGGGTTTTTTCCCCCTTAAATCATGAGTTTCACAGAACTGCCTCCTCCCTGCTCTGCTTTTAAACAAAACCAGTCTTTTTCTCCCCTTTTTGGGGGGGAAACAGATTAGAGTAATCTCACATGACTTGACCAGTGGGCAGTGCAGTCTGGTGATGCCGGGCTAAAGAACTCACCCATAAACAGCAATTAGCTTTTAATCACAGCTCTGCTCTGGCCCCCTGTACCCCCCTACAGCAGCAACGTGTGCTCTTTGTCGTCCAGACAACACCAGGAGGGGGGACCCACAGCAATGAAAGGGAATGGGGGGGACAGAGAGGAACAAGATGCTCATTTCAGCCCCACCCCCTTAGCGTGCTCAAAAGCTCTTATTTTCGGAGCAAAGCACTATTGAGGTGTAGGGACAATGAGGACCAAATCCTTCTGGGGGAGGGGAGGTGCTGGCAATTGCATCTTTTGTTGCTTTCCCTTCTTTACTTGCCTATGGCCTCCCCCATCCCACCCTTCCAAGAAGCCCGCATAGATGCTCGCTAGCTGATAATGCAATCACTTTCTTGGGACCTCGCTAATAGGATTATAATTATTACTGGAGATGAACTGGAGTGAATAGAATATTTACCACTTCATCTTAAATTATTGTTAATCCCTCCAAAGCAGCCCTTTGATATGTAAAGTGCTGCTCCTCTCCCCCCAGTGAAGATAATTATTTAGTGGAAGTTCAGAGCTTTTAAGTATGATGGGGGGACAGAAAGAGGCTTCGGTGTTTACATAAAGACAAGGGTCTATATAATGAAGTGGTGAAGTTGATGAATATCTTGCCTGGCTCCAGCAGAGGAGGAGGAGGAATTCTTGCTGGGCAGCTGCAACATCTTGGGCTGTTGTTGGGGGAAAAGGGGAGGAAATAAGGGGAAATTTGCCCCTTCCTAATCCAAAGAAAGCCCCACATCTCTGCAGCCTGTGGTTAGTTGGTGCAGGAGTCCACACGGTGATAGTGGCAACATCTTAGGTTTATCCTTTAGGGCTGGAGCAATTTCTGTTTGAAGAATGACCAAGATGCTGTGAGACCTCAGCCTGGCAAAGAGATGCCTTGGGGGAAGGTAGGATACTCCACAGCATTAGAGCTGGGCTGGAGATGGAGGGAGGAATGAAGTGGTTTGATGGTGCAAGGACTGGGGCTATGGCTTGAGGCTAGGAGCTGGTGCACAATGGACAAAGCAAGGACCTAGGGCTGGCTGTTTGCATGGAGGGTTCAGAAGGAACCTGGACAAGGGGTTGGAATAGAGATCAGCTGGGGGTTATTAGGTGTACAAACTGCATCAGACCCAGAAAAGCCCCTGAGCTGAATCTGGATGGAGACTGGGAGGGCGGTGAGGGATAGGGGATGTAGCTTGCCCTGTCCTTCCTCTGCCCGAGTACCCTTATGGCCAGGGCTACAGGATCTTTTGCCTGGAGGAGGCACCCTGATTGCTGCAGCACGTTGTTCCCTCCTCGAGGCACTGCTTTGATTTGCTGGGGCCATTTGGCACACACAGGCTCTGCCTGCATGGAGTGGGGACGAAAGGACCATCTGCCGATGCCCCGCATCTCCCTACTCCCCACTGCCTTTGATGGGGTGTTTTATCCACATCAAAGGAACTTAGATCAGACTCCACAGCCGGGCCAGAGCCTGTTCCTGTGGTGTATGTGGTGATGCCACCTGTGGCCACCAGCTCTTTGGCCTCATTGAAGTCTCACAGCGGCTTCGAGATGGGGACCCTTCACATACCATTGCCCTCCTCTCCTTCCTTTAATCCCAAAGTCCCCCAACAGGTGAAGGGCACCTGGTAGATCTGGGGGCAAAGAGCAAGGACATTGATTTCAGGCCCACATATTTTTCCCCTCCTCCTTTACCTACCCCTTCTTCACCCCCAAAGTTCATTAATTCCCATCATCTGGTTTGTGTAACCGTGGTGCCGGGGGTCGGAGGGAGCTGGATAGGGTTACACCCCCTTCAAAAGGACCGAGCCTGCTTCCCAGCCGTTCCCTTTTATTGTTGTCGAATTTGCCAACCCAAACAACGGGCTCTCGCTCGAGACAAAGGCACACGTGTTGCCCTTACCACTGGTCATTAAAAGAGAAGAGGCTGCTGCTACTGTACAGGTCCTTGGTGCAAAGCAGCTTGGTAAGAACTAAGTGCTGTATCAGATAATAACCCAGCGAGTGCTTCGAGTCCCAAAGAGGAATTTGCTATTGCCTCTTCTCCCTCTGTTTGTTTCTCCTTGAGAGTCAAAGTCAAGTGGGTGATTGTGAAGCCAGTTGACCTTGATGCTGATGGCAGGGTCCATGATGTAATTAAAAGAATTCATTACTGTAACTGTCTTTCTCTGGGCTTGTTAGGTATTTCTGAGGTTTGATGATGCTGTGATCAGCCTTGGAATGAGGAGGGTCAGGATGGGTCCAGCGTGATGGCCTTCAAGCTGAGCTGGTGGTGCTGGTGATGCTCTGGGTATTTGCTTCCCAGAGCATTGCAGGGCTCTTGCTCGCTGTCAAGTGTCAGTGTGGGGCTATGAGTGTGTGGTTTTAATGCAGCCCTTGGCTGCGCTGATCACCACTGCATGAGAGCATCTCACTTCCTGAGAGCAACATGCTGGAAAGAGACTGGGATCAACTGGGCATCGCCTCGGCAGAGCGGGTGGGCTGGAAGGCAAAGCTGGCAGCAGTGGGGATGCCACCCCCATTCTTTCTCTTTAAAGAACTAGATTTAGCTCACTTGGCCTACATTTATTTAGTGGGATGGGGCAGGAGAGGAGGAGACAGAGGAACAGGGGGATTTAGGATGACAATTGGCTGAGCAGGGCAGGAATAGCAGTAAAACCCTCCTCAAAAGTGTGCTTGATTGAAGGCAGTAGATGGATGGTCTGTGATTAGAAACAAGCCCTTTGGCTTTGGTGTGATCCTGACTGGATCAAAGCAGTGCAGGGCCATGGTGGGATGGGGATGGGATACCAAACTGCTGGAGAGCATCAACATGGAATGGGATGGGGCTTCAACCTGTCTCATCTTCTGCACTTGTTTCCTCTGAAGCTTTCCCAAGTACAGGAAGCTTGTTTGCTTCTCACCGTAATCTTTCAATCTACTCTATGCAGTTGTAGATAACCTTTTAGGAGATTTTGGGGGCACTTTTCCTAGGAACAGTCAGCTTGCCAAAATTTGGTTTTCTGACAAGAAATCCATTTTGTCTCTTGAAACACCAGTCAGGAATTTGGTTAGAAACTGGCCAGAAATAGGTTGGATGCGCTCCATGTGCACCACTGGGCTGCAAAGCAAATGGCTCTGGATTGCAGGCCTGAATTTGGCATGAATGTGGCTGATGTCCAAAACAGTTTGATTCGCTTTTTCTCCCCTTTCCCCTGTTTTCCTTGCTTGTAGGGAGCAGCTGTGGGGAGAAAGCCTAGGAATTCTGCACCAAAGGAGGTTCTTGCTGTATCTGCTGGCAGAGCCACCATGGGAACTGCTGTGAGCACCCATAGCTGCATCCAGATGCTGTGGCATTTTATTCTGGCTCTAACAATGCTTCTCTTGCTGTTACAATACCCTGTACACAGCTGCACATCTCCTCTAGGAGAGCTTGTATCATTGCAGAGGGAAACAGCACAGAGCAAGGGGCTGGTCTGCAGCAGAGCGGGTTGATGCTGGAAGGTACCATCACTGCAGCATGGACCACCTTGCTTTTAACACCAGTGGGACTTCAACTCTTGAGCGCGTTGAAGCACAGGGAGCATCCCCAATAGTGATGCTGGGTAGGAATTCATCCAACACAAAACTCTCCCCAGGAAGGCAAGCTCATCATCTGCTAAGCTCCTGCTTAGCTCTGGGACTCCTGTTCAGCAGCAGGAGCACCTGAGCCTGCTGGTCTCACCGGGCAGCCTGACGGTGACCTCCACACGGGCAGACGGCTGGGATGCTCATCACCTTAGTCCTGCCCTGGAGCATCAGGCTCCAGCAGACCCTGGAAGGGTTTATCCCAGTGGGTGTTTGCTAATAGCAGGAGGTGCATGGAAGGACCAACAGACATCCCTAGGGATAAAGCCAGCACTGACTGCTGTGCTTGGCCCTACCTGCAGCGCAGAACACAGCAACAGGTTGTGGAGGTTCCCTCGACCCCCCTGGCCCCTTTTCTGGTCTTCCTTGAGCAAAGGCAGCAGATTAGCCTGGAGCCCCTCTGTGCAGACAAAAGCTGCCACAAAGGGCATTAGGAATCAGGATTGGATTACTGTTTGGCCACCTGTCATCCTCACGTTGTAAATGTATCTTGCTCCGGGTCCAGTTTTCACACTGGAGAAGTTTGCACTTAAAGTAATAGTAAATCCCCCCCTCCCAGTGCCTCCCCAAGCAGCAGCTCGGTTTAGCATCCCTTCTCATTCCAGGCTTCAGAGCTGCGTGGGGCTGGAGATTAGGGCTGTTTGAATAGAGAGAGCCTTTATTACATTAGTCTAAGTGGTTAATAGGTAAAGTAGGCCAATCCATCTTTAGACTAAGCCTATCGCTTCGGCTACGAAGGGTGCAGGCTTCTTGGAGGAAATATTCATTAAAGGAAAAGCTTTTGCTCTGTCCCTCTTGACATGCTAATAGCTTGGGGTTAGGGGCTCTGCTCTCTGCCTGTGGAAGATTCATAGCTGTGCTCATGCAGCAGCTCCCTCCTCTTGCTGGGACCCCTGACAGTGCTGCAGTGCTGAGCCTCACCACTGCTTAGGCTTGGAGGGGAATAAACACTGCCAGGAGCCTGCATCTCCTCATTCTCTCTTCTTCCGTGCTCAGAAAGCAGGTGCCACATCCCTTCCCAAGCAGGGGTGTAAGGAGAGGGTTCAGATGATGGGCAGAGGCAGTACTTCAGTGCTGGGACTCTCTGCTGTGGGACGTTCTCAAGGCCAAAAGCATTCACGGGTTTGAAAGGATCAGACAGTTCGTAGTCACTATGAAATGGGATGATTTGGATGCAGATGCTGGCTCCTGAGGTCTTTGAACTCCAGGTTGCCAGAAGGCAGGAGGATAACAAGGCAGCAGGGATTGCTTGCCAAGCTTTTCATACTATCTGTATTTGGCACTACAGTGTCCGCTACACCCCTCACTCGTGTCGCCATCCAGCCCTGTCCCGACGGGTGCAGCTGCTTTTGTCCCAAGGCTCACCTGAGCTCCGTGTTTCCCACAGCCTGACTCCCTTTATTGTCTCCCCTCCCTCTCCCATACAGACCACAGCGGTAGCTGCACCTCTGCTTGTTCTCATCTGGCACCAAACAGTGCTGGCAGAACCTGCCCAGGTCCCTAACGTTGCCTGTGAAGCCCCGATGGACACAGAGGGCTCCACAACCATCAGGAGCTGCCCCAGGGCTAAACCGTGCACCAGCCATGGAGCTGAACCCTGCTGCTGTTGCCTAAGGGGGTTGCATCCTGTGGCTGCAGCTCTTCTGACCATTATGGCTTCTCTTTCCCCTCCCTTTATAATGGCTGTGATTTAGCACAACCCCTGCTGTCTTGGAGCCCCAGGAGCAGATGTGTTCAGAGCTGGAATCTGGTCCTACTTCCATAACGTGTATGGGTGGTGTGTTGGGTTGGAGCTGTGGTGCCATACATGGGCCAAGTTGCCCTTCTCCAGTTGTGGTTTGAAGGGGAATAAACACTTCTTGGTGACTTTTCCACTGATGTGAGTTCAAACCAGGCAACCTACCAGTTCCTCCTGTCCCTGAGGCTCTGTTGTCTCTGGCTGCCAGCATGACGGATGGGCTCTCTGTGGGAAATGATGGAAACCATGGGAAAGCTCCTCACAACTGACAGGCCCATGCAATAAAACTTTGCTTTCCTGGATGTGATGGTGTCAGAGGTTCAAACTACATCCATGGGCCACAATATGTGACTTTGCTTGCTTTTGTCCAGCTTTTCCACAGCTGCTTTTCAAGCAAGGGACTGTCTGAGATGATCCTGAGGGTCTTGGTTTTGGGCTTTGCCCAGCATTTGTCTGGGTACACCAAAGGGAATGCTGGAGGTAAAGCCTGAAGACTGGGTTTGGTGTGTTTGGCTCTCATTCTGGGGTTGAAGGCTTCATTTCTGTCTCTGCCTATCTCAGCCTGTGCTGACCAACCAGTGGGCAGTGGTAGTGTCAATGAGCCTTGTCTTGCTTCTCTTGATGTGATGGGTCACCAGCAGGATGTCCTGCAAACAGCAAGGATTTGGGTCCTCTCTAAAAATAACAATAATGTGGGGGTCTAGACCTGCACAGAACTGGGTGCTCTCAGCTCTATTGGATGTCCTCAGCTGCAAATGAAGTGTGGGTTCAGAAGCTGACTGGTCTGCAATGGGACTAATGTCAGACCAGTGGATGCCTTAGAGTTACTCCTTGCTTCTTCCACTTACACAGTGTGCTGCGTAACCAGGAGCCTGTGTTTCCCAACCCGATCAACTGACCTGGCACCTCCATCTCCTGCAATTTCCTCCTGTTTCATGGTCCAGCCCTACCCAATGCCTCTCTTGTGCAAGGAGGGAAAAATGAGCCTTGTTTCGTTCCCAGGAGACTGATAAATAGTGACTGTAGTAGTCCTGGAGGAGAAGTCGGTCTCAAGGTGCAGGGCCCTGTACACGAGCAATCTGATGGACCTGACCTGAAGCCAAAGGGCTTCAGTGCAACACGGCCATCCTGAGCAGGTCTTGGGAAGCAGCCTTTCCTCTAGGCAGGTCCCAGGTCATTAAGGACTTTGTGGGTTGAAACCAGCCTCTTAAATCAAGCTGGAAAGCAGTCAGTGGCCAGCACAGGACGTAGAACTCGGGTTTAATATGGCCATAAAAAGAGACACCGCTTAATGAGTAGGCTGTTGAAATCCACATCAGCCCACAGTAGATTTAAGAGTTGCTCTGTGAGCGTTATTGACTGGCTCTGTTCTGTGACAGCGGTATGGGTTTGCAGAGCTGGCCAAAAAGGCAAAGGATTAGAGCTTTATTTTGGTTCCTGGTCTTTGGCATGTGCTGGCTCCTGACTTCCAGAAGCTCTTGTCTCTGGTAGGATCAGTGTGACTCTTCTATCTGCATGTGTAATTCCATTTGCGTGGCCTTGAAATCACAGCCTAAAGTGTTGCCATCAGCCATGGGCTTGGCTGGAGGTTTCCACAAGCCCCTTCCTCCACAGTCCAGCTTGTCCATTGCCACCTCTTCCACTGGTCAGTGGGAGATGCTAAGGTCAGTTGGGATGCTAAGGGATGTAGATCTGCTACAGACATCATCTCCCACTGTGGGCTCTATGGAGAAGAGGCTTTATGAACAGCCCCCAAGCACACCTCACCTGCAGTTTGGAGGTGCAGACATGGGGTGCCCCTTGCTAGTAAACACGTTGCATAAAATTAATGCCAGGAGCTGATGAAGTAGAATACTGGGTATGACGTGAGCTAAATAGTAGTTGCATAAAGAGCTACTGAACAGCATTCATAAGCATGTGATGATGATTTTTGATTTCACTCAGACCTCTCATTCCTGGTTTTCCTATTATTTGGCCTGAGAACTTTCAATTGGGGCAACCATTGGCTTTAGCACAAATTACCAGTGGCTTTTTTAATTGCAGGAGCCTATGGTAATCTTTGCTTTAGAAGCATAACAGCGGTCAGGGAGGAGATGGCCATCAGGGAACAAGCAGCCTCTGTGTGCAGTGTTGTGGGTCTGAAGGAAAGGCTGTTTGAGGCTTGCAGGTCACACACTGCCTGGTTATTTCTCTGTGCTTTGAAAACTTAATCAAGTTTTATAGCTTTAATTTTGTGGCTGGCTCCCCTCTTGCCTTTTTCTTTTTAAGTGTCTCGCAACCCAGAGCAAATGAGTCCCATTAGGTTATAAAGAGAAAGAATTGGCAAATGGTCTAAAATATTTAGGCTTGCCTAGTGAATGATAGGAAAAAATTACTTTTCCAGCCTCGTGCCACTTGCATCATTACTATAAGCTCTCCAGTGTTTTCCCCATGTGGTTCATTAGAAATAGGCAGGGAATAGGGTGGAATTGCTGAAGGCTTTAGGATTCAAGCGTGTTTAGAGAGGGTAGGTCGTGCCCATGAGCTGAGGTTGTGTTCTCCATGGTTGTATCCTGCATTCTGACATGCTGTAGCCTGTGTGGCAGTGGAGGGGGGAGTTTGTCCTTACTGAGTGCTGGATTGGGATGTGCTGAAGATGCCACAATCAGCTCTCGATGCTCCTTCTAAGTGCATATGAGGGAACCAGTCCGCACAGCGATAGGGAATAATAAAGCAATAGGTGAAGCTGGGTGGGAGAAGACCCCTGTGGTTGGGTGAGGTCTTGCTGTTGACAAGCCAGGGACAGGTTGCACCCTCTTGCCTGCACTGGGGGAAGTGTTGTGTTTGGGATGCTAAGGGAAAGCAAAGTGACGTGGTCCAGTGAGCTCATGCTTTTCCACTGCACCATTCTTCTCATTCCTATGGGGAAAACAAGCATTGGGTTGAGGCTGGGGATTCTCTGGTGTTGACCTGAGCCAGTAAAGCCATCTGGTGCAGCTCAGGACTCATCCTGACCAGTCTACTGCTGGTGAGGTACATGAAACCATGCTCCAGGTGCAGAGTGCAGCCCTGCTAATCCACTCATGGATAACTGGGAGATTACTCAGCTGGATTTCTAATGCAGTGGCCTTTAATAATAATCCCCCCCTAATCTCTGAATCAATGGAAAATGGATTTATCTGTATGAGCTAAATGGCCTGTGAAGGCATTTTAGCAAGAAGAAATCTTGTGTATCTATGTGTGAGTAGATAGATACATACGTATGCACATTTCTGTTGCTGTTAGGTGCTGTTCTGACCCATGTCTGTGTGTTTTGCCGGCAGGGACCTCATGCCCAGGACCCTGGAGGGGCAGATCACCATGGAGAAGACCCCCAGCTACTTCGTCACCAAGGAGG
>JBCJKH010013125.1:0-37259 GCA_039877255.1 Loriculus beryllinus | reverse complement strand
CCCATGGCAGGGGGGTTGGAACTGGATGATCTTAAGGTCCTTTCCAACCCAAACTATTCTATGATTCTATGATGCTAACTCAAAGCTCTCACTTTCTACCTCCTTAGACCAAATACAATAATGTCCTCCAGGGTCTAGGGAAGCAACACCAAACATTACTCTCTACTGAGGTGTTGTTCTGCTGTAGAAACAGACTCTGTCAATGCAATGTGAAAACAAAAGCTAGCCTACCATTTTCCTCCTTTCACTGGATACACATCTCACATGGCCAGAAAAGCTTAATGTTTCGCTAAGGAGTACGAAGGTTAACACACACCAGATGGCAGAGAAACAGATTTCCACGGAAGCTGGAGAATTGCTCAGCTGGAAATCTCGGGAAGAACGAGCAGAGATTTCTCAGCATTTCACAAAGGAAAAACCCCACTGAAAGTACTGCTGCCTCCTAAAGGTCTGCTGAGCTGCTGCCCCGCGCCATGGAGCATCCCATGTTTTACATAACACACCGGCCTATGGGCAGCTTGAAAGTTTGCATGTGTAGAATGTTGTGGAGACATGCAAAGCCCTCAGGGAGGGCATTCTGCCTGTTGCTGAGCTCACATGCAGCCGTTGTAGCTTTACAAAGAGCGTAGTGGAAATTCGGAGCTTGTGGTTAGCAGTGATTAGGTTTTTAGGCAGAGCAAACCATTATTACCAGCACAACAGCCACGGACTTGAGGGTGGCCAGAGCTCCACCTGATCACCTTTAGCTCCCCCAAAACAGACTTCTTCCCCCCCTTGCCAAGCACTCCAATGCTTCCACCTTTCAATAGTCTTTCATACCCCAGCCACCAGGATACAACCCATTTCTTCCCATTCACAGATGAAACAAGTCGGGGGGCACAGAGATGCCATACTGCTCCCCGTTTGGCACACATCCCCACTGACACAGGCTGCCGCAGGAAACCCAGCTGCACACCCAGCACAGAGGTGGGGTGCTTGGCAGCTACTGAAAGTGCCCATTTCTCCTCCAGGCTCCCACTCTGTCATGAGCTAATGAGAAGAGTCCTGAACACACACACACACCCCCAAGCCCAGTGCTAATGACGGGGGTGCATGCTGTGACTAACGAAGCAGACCCTGCAGTTCACACTGTCTGGAAAACAAAGGAGCCCTTTTAGCAAGCATTTCACAGCCAGAGATCCTGAATGGGTCGTGTTCTACACGAGCAAAGCTTACAAATCCCACTTCCAGGAGAATTTCCTACACACAGAGCGGATCAGGGCAGCTTACAGAACAGACACACAGTTTGGCAGTTACCAGACTTTCTCCTCCCACCTCTTCATCAGCCACTATCTCATATTTTGGATAATTCCCTTCCCTTGAGGAAAGTACACAGCCCCTTCAAGAAATATTATATGTCTGCATTAGTGACTGGGCTCTGAACACTGAATCCGTGCAGCACTTCCAGGCAGATGGACAGGAAATCCATTTTCTCCCAGTGATTACAGTAGAAGGGCTTCTGTCTGACTGGAACTTGCCTGGTGTGGCTGGAAAATAATCTCAGCATCAGGCTATCACCTTTCAGGTTGTATTTGTGAATTACGATGGGGTGATTTCCACTGCAGCCCTGGGTATGGGCAGCTGTGTGCAGAGCTCTACAGCTTCTTCCCCCCCCCCTCCTCCAACGCCACATTGTTTTAAATTCTACACCAAGGAAGGATTTTCACACAGGACCAGACTTTTTCACCACTATTCCCTCCCTCTATATATTTTAAATAACTTCTACACAAGGGTAAGCAACCGGTTGTCTGGAAGCTCCCTTGGGAACAGTTTGCAAAGAGATAACAGGAGTGAGTAACAGAGAGGATGGTGACTTCATCCCGTAGGGGTTTGAGTCATGTTTCTCTCTTTCATTTATAAAGAGTAAAACATTTCTCAAAGCTCCCTCAGTCATGCTCACTCTGTATTTCTAGATTTTAACCCTTTTCTATGCATCCACCCTTTCCATTCTATGTTTCTCTCATGAGAGATGACCAAGTGATGTAACTGATGAGGATCTGGGCATAGTTTTCTCCTTTCAGTAGAAGAGTCTGTCAGATCTAATTTCACTGCTCCATCCACTTTCCTCAGCTTGGTGGGGGCAGACCTCTGGTGCCAGTACCATGAGCACTTACAAATCTGGCCAGGAAAATTCTTTTCCAAGGAAAAGTATAATCCTCTGTGATAATAATTCACAACTGTTTCTGCTTGAAGCTAATTGAAATGGAAATCCTGGATACAAACATATCCGATACTCTATGCATTCCACCAAGGAAATGACAAAGTGCAAAGAAGGCTTCTTGTTGAAGAAGACGAGCAGCATGGACTTGTGTCCAGCTTCTTGCTGCCGGTCTGAGGCAGAGCAAAGTTATAAAGTTCTTTAAGGTATCACCTTCTAAAATAAATCTGGTAGAGAATGAATCAATGAGACGAGAAATCATCTGTCTCAATGAAACATTTCAGGCACATCTCTGCCTTGTTTATTTGCAGAAGAGAACACAGACACAACTGGGGTATGTTTTACATTACACAGCATAAGGGTTTGTGGCGTTCCTGTCTGCATTGAAGACGTGTTTATACTGTTAGGTTCCATTATGAATCTGTTTAATATCCTGTGAATGCTCAGAGTCCTTTGCACAGTGCAGGCAGGAAGCCTTTAATGCACATACTGAGAAGACATTTCCAACCATTCAAGCATCAGATAAATATGCATGGAAAACCAAGTCATTTTACTGCAGTAACTAAATTCTTCCTGTGCTTTTGCAAGATTTCTTAGAGAACAAGCCCCCCCACCCCCAGTTCTAGCAGAGTTGTTCATAAAGCCCAGGAAAGCCATAAGGAAAGAAACTTAGTGGAAAACATACTAAATCCAACATACCAAATCCAACATACCCTTTGCATTTTAACTGGACAGCCATCAATGGCGTAAATCTTAACTGCTGGATTCGACACTTAGGAGGGAGCAACCAGCAATGTGCTCTGGCAGCCAGGAGGCAAACTGCATCCTGGGTGCATCCAACACAGCAGAATCAGCTGCTCAAAAAAGGTGGTTATCCCACTGTATTCAGCATTGGTGAGGCCTCATCTTGAATACTGTGTGCAGTTCTGGATCCCAGTTTGGGGATGCTTGGGTGCTAGAACTGCCCAGAGGAGGGCAACAAAGCTGGTGACAGGACAGGAAGGTCTCTCCTATGAGCAGCAGCTGAGGACTTTGGTCTTGTCTACTTTGGAGATAAGGGCTGATGAGTGACATCATTGCTCTCTATGGCTTCTTGAGGAGGGGATGTTGAGAGAGAGGTGCTGATCTCCCTGGGATGCAGGGGCAGGATGCCTAGGAATGGTTCAAAGCTGAATCAAGGGAGATTCAGACTTGACAATAGGAAACATTTCTTTACCAAGAGAGTGGTCAAACACTGGAATAGGCTTCCTAGATTGGTGGTCAACGTTGTCAGTGTTTAAGAGGCATCTGGACCGTGCCCTTAATAATAGACTTTAACTTCTAGTCAGCACTGAACTGAACTATTCTATTCTAGTTGCAGTCACTTTGATATCTTTTACGTACGTGAAGAATATAACTCACCATTTGGAAAACAAAGGTAATAGTGTTGAGGTTGGAATATGTGCATAACTTCAAATATGAAACTTGGCTTGAATTTTCACTTTCCTTTACAGTTGCTAAGGCCAACTTGACCAGCATTATTTTTAGGAGAAAAATGAGCTCCTCTCCCTGCTGTAATTTCATTGTGTCTCTGCCAGAATCAAGATGAGAAGACGCCAAGAAAAAGGATGAGCTCATTGCATTTAACGGTATAAGGATTCACAAATATAAACTGCATTACTCCATTCAGAACCAGGCAATGGTATGCAATAGGGTTTTAAAGGCAGGTAATTTTGATTAGAAATGAAAAGAATATGCTTTATTCTTCAGTAAAACTGGCTGCTGAGTGCATTTCTTGCAATACTAAATGACATACCACATCATTTTAAAGGAGAAGGGATCTAGAAAATTCCTCCTTCTCGTAGTCAGAGAACTGCTCTGATTGCCCTTCCATAGGGGTGGAATTTCTGATTATTCACCATTATTTTATTGTTCCTGCACTTTTATGACCTCACATTAAATGAACAAGGGAAACATTATTGGTAATACAACATAGTGAAGTACAACAAAGAGTCATTTGGATTTTCCTGTTCAAATCCCAGGTATAAATCTCAGCCTCTGGAATGATGGATTCAGCACCCTCTCCATGCCTGCTGGATTCTGGGTTGCATTGAGCTCAGAAAGTTCTTATTCCAGAGAACAATGTATCCTGCTCAGTGAGGCTATACTAGTTCAGAGGAATCTCTCAAAGCTGAGAGATCTATCAACCATCACCTCACCAGCCAGGCATCCCCTAAGCAAACTGGGGCACAGACTCTTGCATAAGCCCCATGCAGTCTTTCCACTGTGTTGCATAAAAATACAGGAGTCTTCAACAGGGAAAGACCGCTCAGGTGTCTATAACAGACATCCCAGTTCACAATGTGGCGGACTGGTTGGGTGGACTTTTGCACAGGGTTTGGGCAGGTACAACTAAATCATTTCATGCAAGACAGGAAACACCAGGTGTCAAAGATTGCCTCATTCTCTGTGTGACCAAAATTGAAATAAAACCTAAAGATACATCATTTCCCTGCATCCTTATGAAAATCCTTTAGCTCTGCCTCTATTTGGAAAGCAATAGGAAGATAGGACCCATTCCATCTCCTTCCGCAACGTCACTGCATCACAGTGCCCTGTGACTTTCCCAGTGGTGTCTGCTTCAGTGTCTCACTGACACAAAATGACCTAATTTGTTATGGCTGGTAAAAACTGAAAGAAATGAAATCCAGGGACTGTAGTTAATCAGGGTCAGGTTGACATGATTTATGATCTGAGGAATGTACTGACTGCTGACACTATCATCCCACCAACAGCATCAACCGGGCTCAGCAACATTTGGAATCAAACTAAGATTGGGATTTTCCAGCAAATGGGAACTAGCACAGGTAAGACCTAAGGAAGAATGCAGAGTAGTGAGCAGATGAGGATGTATTTGATCTATAAAGCCAGGCACCTTCTCTCCACACACCATCAACCACCTCACCTTCAAGTCCCGATTTATCATGATTCAGAGGAAAGATCTTGCCAGGAACAGGTCTATGCCAAGAAAATTTCATCTGTCTGGAATCTGACAGGAAAAACTGGAAATTTCAGAGGGAGGTGGGATTTGTCCTGGTTAAAGTGTCTCCAGCATCCCTGTGCTCACTCAGACAGCTCACGTCAGCCAGCCAGGCTCACTGAATAATAGCATCAACTGGTTTTTCATCTCTCAAGAACCTTGAGCTGATTCCAAGTCAGCAGGCTGTGCAGTGTAACCATGACCCTAAACAGCAGCAGCCTTCAGCAGGTTCCCCCATGCCTTTTGCCTATATCTTAAATCAACATCCTTCTTTTCTCTAGGGGTTGGTGAAAAGGGTTACGGAAGAGTTACTTGATTTTCAAGTCCAAGGTACTTGAACACACTTCAGAAGTTAAATACCACATGAAAATAGGTTCATTCAATACTGATTTTCTCTGGAAAGAATTCATTGGTGTTTATTTTCCTTGTTATGGCTCTGCTGCTCCATTCTTGCTCACTTTGCATATGGCTCTTAATTGCACAAGATACAGCCATTCATGAGGCCAGTGAAATCTGTTCCTGAACGCAAACTCCAGGCATACCCTTCTGCCCTCCAATACCAAAAGGTACTTTAACAAGCTTGGAAAGCCCAGAAAGGAGCCTGAATCTTACAATCAATCCTGGAAATGTCATATTTTAGCAAATACACAGCATTGCTGCTAAAACAACCACAAATGGCTATGTCTTGTCATGTCAAAGAGGAAAGGTATGTACAAGACTGACAATGGCCAGGTTTTGTAAACACTATGGGATGCTATTCAAATTACTCCATCTTGTGCTCAAGATTCCCCTAGACATTAGTGCAAGTTTTAACCTTAATGTGTTCTATGAAAGTCTGGAAATACATGGTATATTGAGTCTGTAACCTGGAAATCAGCCTTCTGCGTACTGCTTGTCTAAAAGACCAGAAAGGAAGCAGTTGTCTCCTGACTATGTTATTACTGAGACCCAAGGGCTGGTTATTATTGGGACCCAAGGGCTGGATTGTGCCTTTTTCATTGTTTTGGATTAGTTTTTTAATCTCCATTTGTCATGGTTTAAATCCAACCGGCAGCAAAGCTCCACACAGCCACTCACTCACTCACTCCCCCTTTCGGTGGGAGAAGATCAGAAGGGTAAAAGTGAGATAAAGACAGTTATTAATAAGTAAAGCAAAGGTGCACATGCAAAACAAGAAAAATAAGGAGCTCCTTCACCACTTGCCATTGACAGGCTGGTGTTCTGCCATCTCCAGGAAAGCAGGGTTCCATCACATATCATGCCTACTTGGGAAGACAAACAGCATCACCTCAGTACATCCCACTCCTTCCTTCTTCCCCCAGCTTTAAATGCTGAGCATGACACAATGGCAGAGGAAGGGAAGGGGAGAAAGAAAAATGGTTGCAAGCCCAGAAGTGCTGGTTGAAAGAAACCTCTGTAGAATGCTGTGCTTCTTATTCAACCCAATCTTGCTGACACATACCTTCACCTGCTGGCTAAATGGAAAGCGCATTCATCCTTTACCTTCCTGTGCTCTAAGAGGGTCTTTGCATACTATTCTACAGGGATATGAGCCCAAAACATATAAAGCTTCTTAGAAAACGAATTACCACTGTGGAGAGCGTGAGGTTGTGGTGCAAAATGCACCTACACTGAATCATCTATGCTCTATCTCACTGGCTTCGTCTAAAGGCACATGCTAAAGGAGCAAAAAGAGCATAAGACTGAGTCACAGTCTGGTCCAAGTGGAATACCAGACTGCTCCAGTTCCAGCACAGGGAAAACTAGGAATGTAACTTCATCCTTATCAATCTTTCTGACTCACTATCATCTGCAAATCTGTCAGTGGACGCAGAGTGTGGCAGTAACTACATTTGGCAGTGCTCTTCGCTACCTGCAGTTTAACTCCTAACCAAGCAGACTGCAATAACACGGGATATTTATTCAGCTGTGCCTCTCTTGTGGATCCTGGGGAGAAAAGATATGTTCTGGCCTCATTAATCACTTCACCCTTTGCTGGAGCAAATAAGAGTAGCCGCAGGAGGTTGTCTTTGCTCAGAGGGTTCTGCAATGCATGGGGTTTACTGAAAGAGACACCTTCACTAAAAGAACACAAAGTTCCTTCACTGGAAGGAGGGGAAGATGATCTGGGGTGATTACAGATGATAAAGGGTGGGCAAAAAAGTGGTGCAAACAATTCATTTCTGTCCCTCCCAACAGGTCAAGCACCATCTCGACTGGAATACCCTGTGCTGCACCCAAGATAGGAAGTGTTTCTTACCCTACAGACATTAAAAAGAACATGCATCAGCTACTCCCTGCTCCTGCCTGATTTGTGTCAGAGGAGCAAGGGTCTACTCCCAGGCTGCAAAAGCTTCTGGGATTCACAGGTTTAGGTGTGGATTTGTTTGTTCCCTGCTCTGAAGTGCGCATCTTCCTTCATAAGGCACAATGCAGTGCTCCTTTCCACAAAGACCTGTGACACACTGAGGCAAGGACAGTATAAAGTCTTGTTCTTCAGTTACTCTATAGCTTCGCTTTTCAGACCACCGCAGATGGCAGAAGTTAGGAGAGAACCATGGCATCTTTGAGCCTCAGCTGCTGTTCAATGACTGGAATGTGTTGGTAGCTACAATGGTCAGGGCCACTACAGCTCAGAGAGGCAGATGAGAGAAGTTGACTCAGCATTTGATAGGAACGACCATCCTGACCCCACTGTAGATGGAAGACTTTGAAAGCTAAAGAAGTATTTTTCCTTTGTCCAAGTATGTAAAAGGATTAAACACCAAGGGAGGAGGGGGAAGTGTGTCTGGAGTGAAGGCTTAAATCAACCTAATAGTCTGCCGTGTTGCTGACGTTAGGTATCAGCTTTGCCAGGCGCTGTACTCCACAACTTCAGCAGCTTTCAGGCACATTTATGCTGACTTAAAATGGCTTTTAAATAGCTGATTTAAAATTGGTTTCATATAAAACACATTCTATTTGTGTATCTTTAGGTTTTCAGAATGCCATACACCAGTGTGTCTGGCAAAGCAGCATGAACCCCATCTCATCAGGGGTTTCGTTCAGAAAATGTGCTGTAAATGGATGACTCGCTTCTTCCCCTCACTAAGCACCAAGTTCTCTCTATGAAGCCTACTTGGCCCAACACCAGGACTGAACAGCCGGTAAAGAAAACAAGCTCAATACCTGATAAAGCAGGGTCCTCTTTTCAGCCTTTCAGAACCTGGGGGTTTAACATAATGGCTACTACAGGAAGACAATCTCAGCTCCTTCAGCTCTGTGACTTCCCAGCCCCAAGGCAGCATCTTCAGAAGATAAGTTCTCTCATATTGTAATTCTATGCATTTTTCTTACTGCTTTTAGAAAGAGCAGAGGTTACACATGGTTCTCACTCCATCTCCTGGTGTTTACAAGCTTTCTCCCCTCCCTCCTTCCCCTTTCTGCTTACATGTAATAAAAAAGTCAGAGGCAGCAAGGCAAGAGAAAAGCAAAAAGGGTTTCGTGTCCCTGGGGGCAGATTTGCTGTATTATTTGCAGTACTTTTAAAATGGAAAATGTGGAAACAGCTTTGGCTTATACTTCTGCTTCCACGTGGATGTTCTTCTCTTCTTTACAGTGACTCATGTGCAAGAATAAAGTCTGCATTGATTGACTGAGAGCTAGCTCTGGATAACTGATTTTCCTATGTACTGGCTTATTTTGCATCGCTGGGTTTCTTTTCATCTTTATGTAATGAGCGGGGATGGCAGATGATGTAGCACTTTGTGTAAGTATTTTATAAGCTAATTGAGCCCAGTTAGTCTTAGCTGGAATTTCATGCACAGCACAATCCAAATGTTTCAGTTTTCAGGAGCTCTGCACTAATAACTTCTTTCAAGATGCTTTGCAAAGTTTTGTTCTGATTTCATCATGTTCTCAGGACTGTCAGATCCCCGTTTAGTTTCTGACATAACAGAGCAATTTCCTGAGACGAGGCAGTAGCAAGGCACAGATTCTGCTTTTTGTCTTCCAGTCTTAACAATTAATCAATACTGTTCAAAACTGGACAACGGAAACCAATTGGGGGAACCAAAGAATCCTGTGAGAAATGGATTTCTTGGGTCTATCAGATTCCTCTTCTGTCCTACCCTAGTCTGAAGATGCCTCGCTGGTTACCAGGGTTCTGGCTGACTTCTTCAGCACAAAAAAGATGAGCAATAATTGCAGATACGCTGTGAACCGACAGTGTGGCAGGGAGAGAAAGTGGTTCAAAGTCCTGCAACATGAGGCTGTCACTAGACCGGTGCTCTCCATTATCACCATAGTGCCGGGGACCCCGCAATTCCCTGCTGAGAACTTCGCAGCTATGTCTGAAAGCCCGACCGACTGCCCCGGTATTTCTGCTCCCGTATTCCTGCTCCAGCCCTTCCTACCCCAAAGCCACCTCCTGCGAACTGGGGAACGGGGCAGGTGGGTGCTGGGCTGCCTGCAGTGCCCTCTCCTGGGCTGCAGCAGCACAGACGGCCCTTCTCTGGCATGACAGCATTTGGACGGTTAAAAAGCTGCTGTGAGTTTTGTGGCTTCTTTCCAAAAGGTTTCAGTTAACGCCAAAGGTCTCCTTATAGCTCACTCGCTTTAATAGATTTTTCCCATTGACTTCTCACTTTATAGACTATCATTTCCTTTTCTGCAGGGGAGCTATTTTCTGGGTCACTGTTCCAGCCAACTTAAAAGGGATTTCATTGATTAGGTTTTATTGGTGGTTACTTTAACCATAATGGGATAAGCTGCTAGTACCTGCTAGCAACTACGTGTCTTACTTTGGTACCCTTGCTTCGTACCTCTACAAGTGAAATCTGAGTTCCTCTCTCCTGCCTGGTAGCTACTAGCACCTCCTTACTACCTAAGTTGCTTTTGTCCTTCATTTCAGGACAGCAAGTAAATTGCATGGCCAAGTGTTGCTGACAAAATCCTCTACTTGTTGAATGTGGTACCTTATTCCAGTTGTGTCTGCTTATCTCTGATCACCCCTACAGTCACACAAATATCCCTCAACTGCCATGAGGAAAGCTAAATGTAATACTGCAGCATCAGGCCTCGGAAGCTGAAGAGAACGACAGGGAATTTCTTTGTACTTCATGTCTCTTTACAGGACACAAGGAAAAGGAACAGAGGGTAGCAGGCTGCTACTCACTCCCATTTCCCTAAAAGTCCCTTTCTTGGCACTTTTTCTCCATACATCCTGAGCAGATATTTCTCTATTTGCTCCCACAACTGCCCTGATATATTATAGCCGTATGATAATCAATTAACTGCTCACTCTATCACAATAAAGCACCCACCCATCCTTATATAACTCTTTTTAATTGTTTTCTTACATTATAACATTTTGCTAAACTTATTCTGCCATAACTTACATAATTTAATTTCTCAAAGTGCTAATAATCTAATTGCTTCCTTCCTGCAGACAAAGTGCTGGAGCCATCTTCTCTCATTCAGAGCATTATAAAAAGTAGCTGGCATGAATAAAAAGTAGCTGGCATGAATACTTAAAAGGGGCAGTTTATTCACAAGACCTTATAGAGAACTGCTTTCTCCAGAGTCTCTGTGTTACGCCTCAGGCAGCCACAAAGAAGCCTATCCAGACACTTCCTTGCACTCTGGGACTACCTTCCCAATAGAAAATCACTTTGAGATTAAAAGCATGGCAAGGCTCCTAAGCAGAGTTCTACGGACTAGTGGAGATCTCCTGCCATATCATAGAATCATAGAACAGTCAGGGTTGGAAAGGACCAGTTCCAAGCCCTCTGCTTGAAATTAAACCTTGACATTGGAATTACAAGTAAATAATTCCTGCTACCACAGATCCTCTTGCAGACTGCAGAAAGAGGCTGAAAAGAAGCAATCTTTGCCATTTAGGCTTGAGAAAAAGAACATACCAGCAGAAAGACATTCCATGCATTTCAAACCTTGATTAATAACCTCTGCCTGCAATTCACAATTCCCAAGTCTCCTGCCAATTATACCCACCCTGTTTCTAGGAAGATGGAGTAACTATGCCAGAGCTGGGTTTGAGCTTCTTTGGGCACAACCTTTCTTTGCTACATTCACATTACTGAACTATACCACCAAGAACAGCTACAACACCCCAAAATGCTACATGATGGACATATTAAGAAGGGGATTGCAGAGTAATCTGCAAGTTGCCAAGTGAGATCTCACATTTTCTGTTTCTGTGCAACAGAGTGGCCAGGCTGATTTCATGTCTAATGTTAAGAAACCCGAGTTCTTCATCCAGCTGTTTCTTTATTGTTACTTTTCTAAAAGCTATAGGTCTGTTCATGCTTCATTCTACAGCACAGAGAAGTTTGGGGGGGTTAGCTTTCACATTGTCACTTTCTAAGACATTTGCCATTTGCTCCTGTTTCTGTCAGGGTCTATCACCAGCAGGTTTATGTTGCACTAACCATCGCTGATGAGGACTGGGGTTCCTCAAACCAGTATAACAGATGAAACAGTTAAGCCTTGTGAGTGGACACCAGAGGGGGAGAGGGATTAGACACACAACTCAATTGGTAACTAAGAAAAATGAGCTGTAAACCCAGGGAAGAAACATTTTAGGCAGTGTGGATTACAGTGTTGGAATAAATCTATTGCTAATACCCCATAACAAAGAACCAGCTCCCCCCTGGTTTGTGTATCACTTCTGAACCCTTCATATGCTCTATACTTTAAGAAAAAGGGTAATAGAAGGCAATTAATCACCATGAATGTTAATTGCTGAGCCTGCAAAGAGAAGCTCCAGAATCATAGTCCCACAACCGATTAGTCAGCCTTTGAAAACAAACATGACACATTTGCACAACAAGCTCATGAGGACCAGAGAAGAAATTGTCAAACAAGTGACATAATTTGTCACCTGTAATTTTTACTAACCTTTTACCCATCCTGAATATTTCCTGATAGGAAGCCAGCAGCTTTCCCAGGAATGTCAGCCTTCTCTCATACCCTGTTTATAAACTCTTCATCCTCCAATTCATCCACTAACATTATTTGTATCTTTCTGAATTTATGAAATCAGAAGAGAGAATTTATATAGATCACTGAGGAAAGCGCAGGACACAGAAAAGAGCAGGTAGACAGGCAAACCAATTTAAAACATGATTCATCCCCCAAGGCCATTGCTGTCATCAAGGGATAAATCAGAGACAGGCCTTACTCATGATCAGCAGCATCAGTTTCACCTTTGATATGTAACTCATTATCAATACCAGCTGTGATTGATCTCTTGAATGTGTATCTGGATGTAAACTTCCTGAGAGCACATTTTCATTCTGCTACCACAGACAGGTCAGGACTGTGTTTCAGTTGGGTTTCATGACAGACTGGGAGTCCTGGGAATGCTGGGGCTGGATCTTTCTGCTAGCAGAAAAATCAAAATATGTATGGACTAGGTCCTTACCGATGGTATTCTGCATAACAGGCATCTCTTTCATAGTGAGCACATCAGTCTGTTGCACTGGTGGTGGCAGCTATAGAGAAAATGTCAAAAAATGTACAGCCCCTTTTAGTCTTGGGAATAACTTTCCATTTTCCTTCTTTTTCTCTCAAGTATCTAGCTCTCTTCCAGGAGATGGCACTCCATGAATTATTGTCTTCTCATCACTGGGTCCCAACTATTTCTGATACTTTTAGTAAGTTAAATATGATCAATAAATATTAAATGTGACCATGGAACTTATAGAAGGGATTTGAAAGAATGGCAGGACGCGCTGGTACGCACAAAAGCAAACCCACTTTTCTGCTGTGCGAATTCCAGGACTAGATTTTGATTTTATATTTTTGTCCCTCAAGAGAATAAAACTGATTTTGATAGCCAGGGTTTTCATTATTTTCATTCCAGAGGAATGAGTGAGGTTTTTTCCTGTTAATCTTGTTGACAGTTCAGTAACTTCCCCAGAACAGAACTGAATGTACCTGAAGCTTTGAAATGACTGCGATGTGCGTGAGAAACAGCAAGCCTGATCATGTGCCACGCTGGGTGGGCGTCTGGAAGGGCAGGCTAAGAACAGCTCTGCCACTCACCACAGCCACAGCTGGAGCGCCTTCACAGCCTTTCGTCAATGAACTTCGAGAGGTTTTTTTATGAATGAGAGCTCCGTCTTTGAATGAATACCAGGGCGCTGCGCTTCGATTGGCCCCGAGGGCTAAACTCCGCCCACGTTGAGGGCCCGCGGGAGCGGGGATTGGCGGGCGTGCCCCAGCCTTGAGCTTCATTCACAAATTCGCTGGAACAAAGGAGTGGGCGAGCCGCGGCCGCTAGCGCCGCGATGTGGCCAATGGGAGCCCGCCCCCGGCCCCGCAGGGGCCTTGACGGCCCAAGGGGGCGGGGCCGCGCTGGTCTCCGCGTGGGCCGCGAGCTGCCGCCGGCGAGGGACGGGGACCAGCACCGGCACCGGCACCGGCACCGGGACCCGCCGGGGCGAGGGCCGCTGGTCCCGGCTGGAGCGGACGAGCTCGTTCCCTCCCCGTAGCCCAAGTTTCTGCAGCCGCGGCGCGATCGCCGCCTGCCGCGGACGGCGGGAGGCTGGGGGAGCCGTGCCCAGAGCGCTGCCCCCCGACCGGCAGGGACCAGACCGGCCCGCACAGAGCCTCCCCCTGCGCCCTCCGCGGGAGCCCGCCGAGACACGGCAGCCCCGCGGAGGCGGCGCACGGGAGGCGGGATGAAGGCGTACCTGGACCAGCGGGTGCCGTTCACGCTCCCGCAGGTGAGCGGGGAGAGGTCGGGGGTAGAGACTCGGGACCCCCCAGGCCGGGTACCCCGCGCTGATCCGCTCCTCCCGCAGCAGCCTCCGGGCCAGGCGGCTCCCGGCGGAGCTCTAATGGGCGCTGGGAAGAGACCCGCGGATCCGGGCTTGCTGCCGGCGCAGGATTCGGAAGGTAAGGGGGGCGCGGGAGGGGATGATGACAGTGAAGGTGAAGCCGACTGGGCGAGGAGCGGGCCCCTCCCCTTGGTTCCGCCGGCCTCCCCAGCGCTCTGCTGAGGAAACCTCTCGCTTTCCGCGCAGAGCTCTTCCAGGACTTTGGCAAGCTCCAGGAGACCTGGCTGACAGAAGGTAGGTGCGTCCCTCGTTCCCTTCTGTCTGTCTCTTGCAGCTCCTGTGCTCTGTTTGCCCGGCTTCATGCTGTAAGCGCTTTATTCAGACTTGCCAAGCAGGGTGTTTGCTCGTGAATGGAACTTGGCAGCTGGCCACTTATTTCCCTGGTTACAATTTTCACTTCAGGCTACTCGTAACTGGTTCTATTTCATGCTAATTTCATAAAATCAGAGTCTGGTTTGGGTTGGAAGGGACCTCTTTGAAAGCGACATTCCTGGAACCGACACACTGCTCAGTTTGGTGTCTAAATTGTTCTGCCTTTTGACTTCAAGAAAGAGCAAACTTCAAATCCCAGATAGTCCCATTAATACGAAGTGGAACCGTTTTCACACAGTGCACTGAATTTGCTGCTATACATGATCAGTAAAAGTTCATGCAAACCGTACTGCATGAATGTGCTTAGAATTTAAGAAGATATATATATGTAAATATAGATGCAGGTTTGGGGAAAGCAAGAAAATGTCTATCTATCTGTATTGAAACTATATGAAGTAGATAATGAATATTGTGGGTTGGAACTAAACCATCTTTAAGGTCCCTTTCAACCAAAATCATTCTATGATAATACAAAAATACGTATTTTCTCCTGGCAACTTGGCCTTGTAGCCTTCTACTACAGTACTGCAAGTAGCACTGTGCAGCAGTGGGGCAGTGTGCTCTCACGCCAGCCATTCAAATCCACTGCCTGTTGTTAAAGCGGTGTTATTCCCTAAGGTTTCTTTTTGGTATGTCTGGTCTAGCTTAGCTTCAAATGACTGAGATTAGTGGGTTTCCACTGTCCATGTCCCTTTACTTTGACTACATCACCTTTGCTTTGGAGCTGACAGAGTTGCTCTGTTCTGTACCAGCAGCAGCATTTCTTTCAGCGGTGCTTTGTGAGAGGTTTTGTGGAATATCAACCTGCTGCAGGCTCTCCCCTGCAGTTAAAGGGATGGAAAAGTAATTGTTAGAAGTAATAAAATATTCTAACACAACGTGTGCTGTGGTTAAGGTTCTCCCCACAGGTTCTCCCAAGGCAAACCCCAAAGCTTAGGTCTTTACAACATTAGTTGCTGCCTCTGGATAACAGAGCACAGCTCAGGAGGTGGACTGAGGCCACCTGCTCTACTGGAAGGTGTCTCTGCTCATGGCAAGGGGCTGGAACTGGATGAGCTTTAAGGTCCCTTCTAACAGAAACCATTCTATGCTAATGTTAACGGTTTCCCTGCTCACCACATTCAGCAGCATCTTGTTCCAGTGGGATTGGCTGTTCTAAGGGCAATGAGGCCTCTGCAGATTTGCAGATGTCTTTGTTAGACAATTTTCGACACATTCAAACATCTCAGACCTTGCTCTTATTCTTGCTGTTATTCCTGCTGTTATTACTTGTCCTAACAATGCTGTCCATGGGGCAGATGCCTCAGAATAAGCTTTACTGCAGTGATACGTGGAGAAAGAACTGCTGGTTGCTGTCAGGTCCTCTTTGACTACACCAGCATTTCCCATTGCAAACCACAGATACTATTAACATTATACACACTATTCACCATTTCCCCTCCCTGCTACCAGATATTCTTTTTATTCTTCTGAAACATTCTCCTGCAAACGTATTAGTTGGTAGTCGCTTTTCCTTTGCTAAATGCTTAAAAAATCCCTGTGTGGTTTGTTTCTAATGAAAACTCTGAACCCTGAGCTGATAAACTCGCTATTGTCCTTATTTCCAAGGTAAGGGAAAAAAAGCTGGCAGAATTAAGGGGCAAATCTGCAGGCAAAAGAACTGTATTCATTAATCCCAAAGGGAAACTCGCCTTAGTCACTAAAGTGCATCCCAGCAGAAAGCTCGGATCTTTCCTGCATAGGCTTATTTCTGCTTTACTGTTAATTATACCATACAAAGAGCCAAATCTAATTCTCCTCTCCCTCTCTCCCTCCCCTGGCAGCTCAGGTTCCAGACAGTGATGAGCAATTTGTGCCTGACTTTCATTCAGAAAACTGTAAGTAGCCCGGGGGTGATCACACATCTCAGGGTAGAAGGGCAGGATACACTTCAACCAAACCCATAAATGCTACACACGGGCATTGAGGCTGATGTACTCATTTTATTTCTGCGTTATTGTGGAACACATTGTTGTGATGGTGACAAAAAAAACCCCCATGCTAACTGTCCACATCTGCACAATACAAAAGTATCTCCACGTGGTGGTAGCTGCACAGTCCCTTATGTGCAGTGGTTTCAACAGATATGTTTTAGTTGGGGTAGGTGTGAAGAATTAGGCCCTCCTGAATAGCTGAGGAAATGCATTGCTGTGACAATCAGGTGTTAGATTTGTGCTATTCCTCCTCCCAAAGCAAAAGACATCAGTCTCTGCATGGCATCGCAGTGCTCTGACCCCTGCAGGTGCTTTTGGGGGGCTCTACTCACCCGTGTGGCCCCTGCCTGAGCATCTGCTGCCAACGTGGCCTCTGTGAGAGTGTGGTCCTGTCTGCTGCCTGCCCCAGCATGAGGGAACAGTATCCCTGGAGATGTGCTTGCTGGCTTGCCTGCTCTCTGTTCTTATGAACAGATTGCCTGTGTTCACAGAGGAGTGTAGAGACTATACCACAAATGTTTGCTCTGAGAACAGGGCAAAGCACTTCAGGTTGCAACAAAGCTGAACATTGCACAGGTCCAAGTGTACATACAGGAACCTTGCACGCAATGGTACATGCAGCTCTTTCTGCTTTCCTCCCACTGGCCCTGCAGCACAGCTGGGTTTGCTCTCTGAGTCATGTATCTTGTTTCTTTCTCTTTTTGACCCAGAACTGAGGAGACGGCTGGTCCAATGTTTCACACTGAATGAATGAATGAGCCGGTTGTAATGCAATTGCCTGTTCCAGCTAAAAGGGGCCTGAAAGAATTGGCTGCTCCTAGCACAGCCAGCTTCTTGACACTTCAATGGAGTGCAGTGTACTGGGCAAAGCGGTTTGGTTTTGTCCACCCTTCCTTCCCCCCCCCCCCCCCTTCAGACTCAGCTGACACATCAGCACTTTTAGATGGGTTCTATACATCTGCTTACACCATCCATTAGAAAGAGCTGCTGCAGACAGGAAGGGAATGGATGCCTCAGGCATAGAAAGACCTTTGTCCCTTTTGACCCTTGCCTGGGCCTGGGGTGTTTGAACCAATGCAGGGGGGTTATGTCTGGGGTACAGAATCCAGCCCAGGGCAGCACTCACCTGCAGCAGCTTGGGCAGTGCCAAGAGCTCTTTGTGCCAGGACTGATGTTTGATGGCAGCCCCAGGAGCGGCCGTGGGAGCCACTCGTCCCTCAGAAGCTGCCACAAACGTTCTGAGGCTCCGGTCTCATTTGTTTCTATTGCTCCTGTCAAGCTGGCTGGATCCCTTTGGATGCTGGCAGGGTGTAAGGATGGGCTATTCCGGTACCGGCTAAAACCAAAGCAGGCAAAAGAAGTCAGTTTGGGGTTGGGTTTCCCCTCTTGCTGAGAAAGTTAATTCTGGAGAGGGGTGTTTGCAATAGAAAGTGGTCTTAATCCCCTGTGCTTAGAGACAGCAGCCATCCCTCCAGCCATCCTGATAGCCACTTGCTGCAGCACTTTAGAAGGGACATTGTGCCCTTTCCATGAGGGGAGAGCTGGCTTGAGGCTGGCTGATGCACACAGAGCTCAGGTCAGTCCCGAAACAAATGCAGCAAAAAGATGAGGTCAGGGTGTTTCTTCCCATCCTGAAAACAACCCTCAAAGCTCTGAACATCCCAGGCTTTGTAAGCAGCATCGTGTCAGCTTGAAGAGGTGAGAGGGAGCTCATGAGGAAGGACTGTAGCTTATGGAAAGTTCACAGTGTTGATGTGGAGATCTTTCCCTTGTTTGAAAAACCAGCCTAGACCCAGGTACCTTCCTGGGGTCACTTTTCTTCCCTTCCTAAGTGTCAGTGAGCTCCTAACAGCATCAGCAGAGCTCAGGGGCAAAGGTAGAAGATGCTTGACCATGGCCTTCCACTGGGATCAGCTTTTCTGAGGAACTCATGAAGGCAGTTTTGCTCCCTACTGAATTTAATCAAGCATAAAAAGTAACAATACCCACATCCTACTTCCTGGTGCTGTAAACTGCAAACTGCATTTGTTATTCATGAAATTCTAACCAGCCCAAAGATCCCTTCTTGTTTGCATTAGGTCACAAGCATGAACCACTGGGCTGGAAATGCAAAGAAACCCCTTTTCATTTGTGCCTGGGTTGTCCCTGATGTTTTGGCTGAGCAGAGCAGTTCAGGGATTCCCCCAATCCCACATTCAGGGCTATTGGACTGTCAGCATAGAAGAGGTTTAACGCAAGGAAACCTGTATTAGGAAATGACACAGGTAGCTGCAAAGTGCCCATTGGCAGCCTCCTGCCCAGGAAGCACCAGTGTTAACCTGGTACAATTGATGACATTAGGTACTGAGAGGGCTGGAAGCTGCTCTTCCACCTTTGAGGGGTATCACAGAGAAAGCAAGGACATGGAAGTCAGGCTTCTGGGTTTCAGAATACAATACTTGTATTGTATTGCAGTAGAATGCAATATAGGCAATAGTATTTATTCTCGTTCAGAAAACTTTCAGGTTTTTAGCTGTGTCTATAAACCCCTGACATTTATTGTCTACTGGACAAACAAAACTATCAGGATATCATACTAGCATATTATCACTGAGTGCTACGTGGTAATGCTACTCCCAAGACATGCTCACCAGGGATGCCAGTGAAATAGCATTGGGCTTGATGCAAAGCAAAACTTGGCTTTTATGTGGCTAAAACCAAGAGTATGTGCAAACTGTCCCAGCCTGTGCAGCTTAGGAAATACCCACTTCAAATCCTTTCTTGAATGATCACAGAGCACATTAATACTACCTTGGATTTGCTCTTGCAAGGTTGGTGTATCACACAAATCCTTCTAAACTGAGGGCAGAGCTCGGGTGCATCCAGCAATCACTTGTGCCTATTGTTGTTCCTCTCAGCCACCTGAACAAGCACAGGGTGGTGGAATCTCAACTGACCTTTTCCTGGCTGATAAGTATAAATGTAAGCGTATTTCTCTCTATATACCCAAGCAAAGTCTCAACCTGATCTCTCATTTCTCTCCTACAGTAGCTTTTCACAGTCCTCCTGCTAAGATTAAACAGGAGCCGCAGAGTCCCTCCTCGAACCCCACACTGTCCTGCACCCATAAGCAGCCAGTCCAGTACCACAGTGGCGAGCAGTGCCTTTACACCAGGTAACATAGCTTACACAGGGGAGATGGCAGGAGCTGCTCTGAACTCAAGCACTACTGCATCATCTAATAAAGAGGTGTTATGACAACAATCTGGTCTGTCTGCTGGGTAAGGGCAGCACACATGAGCTGCCGTGGGTCAGCTCATGGCAGCCTGCTCATACTTCCATGTATTGCACTGGATAGTGCAGACCTGTTTAGGGTAGATCTGGGTTCACCTCTCTTTTCTTTCCCGGTGCTGTTCCTCAGCTACCCTGATGCTGAGAGCATCTATCACGTGCCTTTCTCCTCACTGCCTTCCAAACTCTGTCCCACACGGAGCTCCCTGACACCATTGCCCACAGTCCCAGCTGCTTGCCTGAGTTTTAATATGGGTTCTTCAGTACAGATGCATCCAGTTTTCTCTTTGAAGGGTTAGTGCTATCGTGCATGGGGCAACCGGTGATCAGAAAGGAAGGAGTTTATGCTGGGGGGGGTTGACCTGGGTGGCAGCACAGAGGGGCAGTGTGTCTGCTTGAGAACTGTAATGCTCCAATATCTGTTTGTCCCCAGTGCCTATGATCAACCCAGACAAGCTGGAATCAAGTCCCCCAACCCAGGAACCCCACTACAGTCACCATTTCAACAGTTCCCTAGGCAGGACAGAAGCTTCCTCACACCTACAGGGCCACTGCATCCCACATCCAGCTGTGGATACTCCAATGAAAACAGGTGAGTTACTGCCGGGAGGAGGCAGCCACTGGGAAGAAGGGTTTCCCTCCTCAGTGCTTGAGGGAGGAGGGGCTGCAGCATCCAGATTAAAGCACTCAGCTTCCAGCCATCACAGGATCCTCCCCCATCCAAAGTACCTGGGACCCACCACTGCTATCTAGGGCTTGAAGAAGCCTGTAAGCATAAGCCTGTCAGGTTCTGCAGATGATGGGCTCTGTAGCTGCCATTGCAAACATCTTTCGTGAGGGTCCCTTCCTTGCCTCAGCCACATGTGCAGCTCCCGGAGCCCTTGTAAAAGGCTGAGGCTGAGTTTTTGTCCCTCAACCAGCCCTGCACCAGGGCCAAGATCAGAGGGGCCAAGCAAGCAGCCAGCCCATGTCCTCTCCCCTCTTCTAGCTCTGTGTACCAGCCACCTGTGGAGATGTGCCGTTCCTTCCCCTCCTCCCAGGGCATAGCCCAGGAAGACCCTATTGCCTACCAGCGCCAGACGTCTGAGTCCTGCCTCCCATACCCTCATCAGGGCCTCAAACAGGAGTACCAGGACCTGCGGTATGAGCAAGGCAGCCAAATGGGCAGCAGCCACCAGTACCCAGCAGCTCTGGTGATCAAGCAGGAGCAAGCGGACTACATGTACGACTCAGGTAGGAAGAACTGGCTCTTTCTGGTGGTGTAAACCAGGCATCATCGGGGGGTGAGCAACCTCCTGGGTGAGCATCCATCACTGATGGCTTTGAAATGTTTAGTCTGGAGAAGGCTGCGTGGAGACCTCATAGCAGCCTTCCAGTATCTAAAGGGGGCCTATAGGGATGCTGGGGAGGGACTCTTCATTAGACACTGTAGTGACAGGACAAGGGGTAATGGGTTAAAACTTAAACAGGGGAGGTTAAAGGATATAAGGACTGCATATAAGGAAGAAGTTCTTTACTGTGAGGGTGGTGAGGCACTGGGATGGGTTGCTCCCATGACTGTGTTTAAGGACAGGTTGGACAGAGCCTTTGGTGACATGGTTTAGTGTGAGGTGTCCCTGCCCATGGCAGGGGGGGTTGGAACTGGATGATCTTAAGATCCTTTCCACCCCTGTGGTTATGGTTCTATGATTTAGTCAACACTGAACAATACTTTTCAACTACTTTTACAGCTATTACAAAATACCAAACTCTTACAGATGGTACAAGTATTAACTTTGAGGTATATATTGCACCTGCAGAGGAAAATAAGCCATCCCCTCAGAGCAGTCTAAAAATATTGAGATTCCCCAGGCTCTCAACGTTTGGCAAGCAAAATACAGTTAATCCAAGCTGAAAGCTGAGCAATGCCTTGAAGTTAAGCCCTGGGGACTCACACGTTCAAAAACCTTTCACTTATCACTTCAGGTATTTATAGCAACCTCGCTTTCAGCATCGGTTTTCACATACTGTCAGTTTTCGTGTAAGTACTGACACAACCAGCAAACAGGAGAGCCCTGAGCAGATCTCACAGGCAGTGGTCACAGGTTGCTGAGCAGTGTGTTGAGCTGCCTTTCCACATGACATTGAAGTGCAGTTTTCAGTGTCTAACATCAATAGGCAATAACTGGCCACTCAAGGTGTATGTCTTAATAACTGGTGTGGTATTGGACCCAGTGAGTATTACCAGGCACTAACACTACCACAGTGAATACATCCGGTATGCGGGTTTCTACTGCACTTTTTCTGTATCCGCCTCCATCAAATTGGAAACAATGATGTCTGTAAGGTTGCTATATTCAAGCAACAGAACAAAACATATTGAAAGTCTCCTTATTTTGTAGACCTAAGCAGCTCTTCTCCCTTCACCCAGCAAACTACTGGACCAGAAATATTCTGCATAGTAGGAAGCCATTTTACTCTGAAAGAATAGAGGAAGGTAAGGAAGATCTCAGTCCTTCCTTATGCAGCAGTTATCTAAAGGCACATGCAGTGGTGTAATACTTTGGCACTTGTAGCACAAAAGCTCCAGATAACATTGTCACTATTTACAGGCAGTCCATTGGCATACATCACTCTGCAGGTCTTTATCCATTCCATCAGGAACCCATGAAAATAACTGTCTTATTGGCACTAAGCATAGCTGGAGAAGTGAGGGACAATCTGCTGCTCCACCAAGCGCTGCAGCCCAGCCCAGCCGCCTACAGCCAGTATTTCGAAGAGCAGCAGCTACACCTTGTGGAAAGATTTAGCATCGCAGGCTTACCCCTGATAGAACCGTAGAATAGTTTGGGTTGGAAGGGACCTTAAAGCTCATCCAGCTCCAAGCCCTTACCACAGGCAGGGACACCTTCCACTAGAGCACGTTGCTCAAAGCCTTGCCCAGCCTGACCTCGAACATGGCCAGGGATGGGGCAGCCAAAGCTTCTGAGCAACCCATCTTACTATCACTTTTCCATCTTACTATTACTTTTCCATCTCAGTATCTTTTTCCCATAAGAACTCTTCCAACCTCAAGCCAGACACCCCAAGGAACAGTATGGTATTTCTTGATTCAAATGACTCCAAACAAGAAGCTCCCTTTAAGCTTTACTCTGTGGCAGGATAAGCGATAAAGTAACAAGGATTTCCTCTGACACAAGAAAAGACAAGGATTAAGGAAACAGGAATCACACGAATCCTGGGAAGGAGACAAATCCAAAATGTAATACATCTGCCCACCTTAACCCTAGGAGGAGCTGAATTCACACCTCACATTCAGCCATTGCTAATAGTTTGAGTTGCTACAGCTAACATGCAAGCTCATCTTTGCATTAAAGTAGCCAGTGATATCTAGCTGAAATGCTCTGCTCTTTTCTACCCTTCTTTTTGTATAAGATGTACAAAGTGAACCTGCACAGCATACTGATCCACTGTAAAACTGCAGTTGCATCCACTCAGCACCCTTTCCCTGAGACCAGTTTGGTTCATCACACCACTGAGACTACCTACCAGACAAGAAAGGATTCTAACCCTTGTGGCTGTGTGCTGAGCCCTATCCAATTGTAGGCTAATAGCAGCCTGCAACCTCAATGCTACTTGAGGACTTGAATTATTATTTCTAAACACACATGGATAAGAGTTCACAAATTACATCAAGTACAAGATTTCTCATATGTATGGTTAAGTCTATACACAAAGGAACATTCAGAAGCACAATCTGGAGTAATCCCTGCTATCTGAAATTGAGGCAGGAAATATACTTTCTTGTACAACTCTGCCCTATGACTGATTTTTTGCTCTGCTACCGTCTGGCACTTCCTTAAGCTGTAAGTTAGAGAAAACATAGAGCAGCACAACTCCTGCAGGAGCAAGGCATGCAATATCATTCCTACTGATGGTTACTGACTTTCTCAGCTTAGTACAGAAATCAAAAGCCCCACATACAAAGAACTTGAAGCTTGTTAACTAACTACAGATCTGCTCTGCAATGTGTTTCTGCCACTTACAGTTGCTAATTCACATAGTACTGATCAGTAGCTCCCTAACCAAGTAGACCCCAAACTCCTTGAGCACTACTACTAACTACAGTTAGTCATTTTTCCACCCACCCTGGCAGATTACCCTTACATGTAAGGGAAAGGCTCCAAGTACAGGTAAGAGCACACCCAGCAGCAACAGCCCTTCTGGGAGAAAGACAGCTATTGGACTGCAAGTGAGGGAATGATCTCCCAGTAGTATTGGCAATAAAAAGCAGTAGCTGGCAATGAGACAGTCCTGTTAATGTCTGTTAGGTAATAACAGTTTGAGATGTCTGCTACTGCCCTCATTAAAGCTGACTTCATCACAACCTGTGACCTGCAGCCTGCACCACTCAAGGCTTTCTCTTACAGACAAGTGGCAGAGAACTTTTGACCGGAGACTGGAAAGTCAAATAGCTCCAGGCAGACTAATGATATAAGAAAAATCATGGAAAGAATAGCAAGAAATCTGTCTTGCTATTTTATCTTCAAGTACTACCAGCTGAAGAAAAAGCTGAAGTTCCAATATTTTTCTACATCCCTAAATACATCATAGCATTTCTACTACAATCTTGTAACTCTGAAGTGTTTTAACTTGAGAGAGCAGGAAGTGCAAACTAGAGACATGGCCCATATTGACCTTCACCAGCAAAGCCAGGTCACGAGTACAGAGTCCTCATGTTCTTACTCAGGGAAGAGAGCAAGAGTGAGATGATTTAAAGTTTTATATGTTGCTCAAAGGAAAAAATGTTAGGCAAGACACCATTATGTACTGGAAACAGCAACGGAACTTCAGTTTATTAACATTTTCTACAAAAGATACATGAAAGGCAAGTGCAAATCAAGACTTTTATTTTCTCCCCACATACATAATTAAAAAGTGAATGGACACACAAGACAGGAAGCTGAGATACTACACATACATATGTGACAGTTGAGCTATCAATCTTTTTTCATCTTCGAGATCAAGTCATCACAGAGTTTCAGTAGTTCATCATTTTCTTTAGTCTGTTAAAGAGAGGGGAAAAAAGCGAGTTTCAGGTATTATAATGAGTTGCAACAAGTCACACTTGCCAAATTATGGAAGTCCATTTATATGCTAAAGAACAGTCTACTTTGTAGGTCACATGGCACCCTTAGAGCCTCAGGAAGTAAGTCAGAATCCACTACACTGTCTCTACCCATCATGGACTTTTCTCCATGATACATGGAGATCAACTGATCAAGGGAAAAGATTTTTCAGACTCAGTCTTTGTTAGATACACTGAAATTCAAGATAGTGACAATTTAGACATTTTTCACAAGACAGTAGGATGATGCTTTCATATATTTACTGACATGTGGCAATAGTTTACAGTTTGTACAATTCCTTACGTGGTTAAACAATTTTAATAAGAGTTCTTAACATAAAATGCCACTATATTTAACAGGAACAAAACTAGTTCTGTGTTAAATGGCTTGTCTCACCTCTCAAGTTACAGGCCTACTGCTGCCTCAGCTAAGCAAACCTTAGCCATAAGCCTGAAGATGAACACTAATACAGGGCTTTTCCCAAACAGGAATGCGTCTGCATTCCGTGTCTTTGATGCTGGCAAAGATACAACTGTGATGCAGTAGAACTAATAGCATGTGTTTCCAGCAATGTGACATTTAACCCTCGAAGCTTTTTCCTTTGAAGGCTTCTAACAAAGGTCTGCTTTTACAAAACATTTGAAGACTTCATCTATGCAATATGAAATAATATCAAATACAAGGATTATGAAATACAAGGATTAATGTCCTGAACAATATTGAAAAAGTTCAGTCAAGGCAAGTCTGCACTAGTGCCAATAGCTTACAAGTCATGTTTATGAATAAGCTGAACAGACAGTAAGATTTACTCCCAGATTCTGCTCTAGGACATGCTTAAGATCATTTAGATCATCATTAAGATTTTAGATCATTATTTCCTTCAGTAGTTCAGCTAGGCTCCCTGCAGTAGCCTGGATTGATCACTTCTGCAGCCCACTTATGGAAACAAACCTTTTTCAGAAAGGAAATGAAATCTAAACATACAGATGAGTTTTGACACAGAGCTGTGCCTTAAGTTTCAATGTCTATTTCCCAGCAGCTATCAAAATTAGCACAGTTAGTACAGCTATTTCCGGCACTAGTACAAGGTAATTCTTGACCTAGTTAGTCTTAAGGCAATACACTGAAGAAATTCACCCATGGCATTGACCTACCTTTTGTTCAAGGTTCCCCTCTAAAGTCTGATTCTTCATTTGTTCTTTGCGGAGACTGGCTTGTAGTGCTGTAGTCTCTAATTTAGCTTTGTTTCGTACCTGGGCAATTTCCTCATTTGCTCTGAAACGGAAGCAAGATGGTGCTTACATCCCCTTCAGACAGGGCAGCAAAACAGTTCATAGAATCATACTTTGGATTAATCCCCAAACTAAAAAAGTTTAAGTCAAGCTTTGGTAATAATGAACAACATTTTGCAGCAAGTGCAAAAACCATGTACTTCCCTCCCAGTACCTGGCTTCCTGACCTGGTACTTACCGAAGCAGCTTTTCTTCTGCATGTGCCTTTAGGGCCTGATACCTCTGCTCCTCTTTTTTAATTCTAGCCAGATATTCTTCAGCACATTTTTTCAGAGCTTCTTCATTCTGTCCCAAAATCCAAGAATCTTAGTCAGTTTTTTATGTGTTAGTAGATGGAAGTCTCTCCATAAATGGGCTATGTGACTACACCAAAGTGCCAGTATTTTTATTTGCTCATCAGAATAACAGGAACAGTTGTGAAAGCCCCACAGACCTACACAGAAACTAAAGCTCCCCCTTTCAACTGTCTTAACTTCACGAAGATTTATTTACCCCATTTCCCTCCCAGTACACTATTTATTTAGTAGCAAACTCTAAACTGGAAATGTTACTGAAACTAAGGTCACTAATCAGTTTTGCGTATTTTGGGGTTTTTTGGGGGGGGGGCATGAAGAGGAGGAGATCAGGTTTAAAGAAAGAAATCAGCTTTGTCTTAGCTTTCAATTGTCCCAAGAATAGGTTGAAATCCAACTACCTCAGAGAATCCAAAGAAAGATTCAAGTTTTGGACACTGATGTAAATTTATCCATTAACAGCAAGAAAGCTACATTGGTACGTAGACACTATAACACCTTGTTGTATTAGCTATGATGACAGCAAGTTGAACTGTTTGAAACAAGTGCTAAGATACCCTATTAATTCCAGCTCTTGAATTCAGCAACAGTGTTCTCAAGTGACTCTAACTCAGTGCTAAGGAAACGCCTTATGAATTTAGGGTGAAGAGCTGGAGACAGGATGAAGGAAGTGTGACATTAGTGAAGCAGAAACTTAAGTTCTAACACAGACATCATGCCTGTTTCTCAAATGTAGATTGCCACAGAACTTGCAAAAGGCTAGTTCTAAGCAGAAGTAAATAGGGGACATTAAAAGGATAACTGAGGGAAAAACTTCAAAGGTATTTTTAAACACTGACTGGATCAGTTTTCACGCATTTCACACAATAAGAAACCACAGCTTAATTCGTACTCTGAAGATGCTGCAGAATGAAGGCTTGACTTTACCAAGTTGGGTTTGGGTTTTTTTTTTTCAGCTAAAGAGCACTCCTCAATATTATTATCATTTTGACTTGAAATGGAAAAATCCTCCTCAGCATCCATTCAACATGTAGGGGAAACACGCTGCCCTTATGCAGCAGTTGCTATGTGAGAGTGTTTCAAGTCTGTCTCATAAAAAAGTTATATGCATACATATAATTTCTTCTGTTTGAAGAAACTTTGGCTTCTAACAGAGATCATCATCATACTTCAGGCCAGCCATTAAAAAACAAACCCGTAATCTTTAACATCTTTACACAAACAACAACTTAGCACCTGGTTTTACAGGTAGTGCTTATACTAGCTAATTAATGACTGCTCTAGAAACGTATCACTTCCTCTCCACTAAGTCTCATTTATCTAGAAGGACACAATTTGCATTATGGCATCTTACTTTGCGGTAACCCTCTAGCACTTCTTTCTGTTTTTCAAATCGTTTGAAGAGTTCAGAGAAAGATTTCTCCATGGAGTTAAGATCTGAAATAGCTTGTTCCTTTTCTTCCACTAGCTTCTGAATTTCTTTACTTGAGGTTTCCTTCTGCTTCTGAGCATCCTCTAAAGAAAGTAGAGTTAACTCATTACAGTCATTGCATTAACATATATCTAGTTCCATAGTATAGACAGATAACCCCCACACTTTCAATTCTTCCTCTTCAGCAAAAAAGGGTTCCATAGCCTTTCCTCTGAAAGGACAATGCATCTTTGCTTTTAAAGCAGCAGTCATATTGTCTTTATATGCTACATAGTACTGCACACCAACCATTAAACACTTATTGTAAGGTGTTTGCTCAAAGCATTGTTTGTCGCAATGCAGTTAAAATATTATACTTGTGTTTACCACAACAGGAGCTTCAAATGTGATAGATGCAACCTGAAGACATTTGCTTTCATTCAATACACAACAGCTGGAGGCCCTGGAGACTGGTATGACAAGCCAAACTAGCACAGCAAACTCTTTCAGGAGGTTTTTGCTAACACACCTGAGCTATGTTTCCCATAGGCTTAAAGAAGCAAAAAAAGCTGACATAATATTCAGTCTCCTTAAAGAATTAAATTTAAGCAAGGCACAGATTTGGCTGTTCAGGTTTGAATTAGGAGAATGGACATACACAAGTTTCACTGAAGGTCTTTGTAGGTTTGAAGCCACAAGCTTGCCTACTGACATCACTTACTTAAGGTCAGATAATAAACAGCCAAGCACAGGGTGCAGACAACTGGATCTGCCAGTTTTAATAAACATTCCACTGGAGATTAAGAAAAAGCTAGATGTGCTCATGCTTGATTCAGGAAGCCATCATTACCTATCAAGTGATATCATGTCTGTATGAACACACATAAAGTGCTACTCTAGCTACCTTTGCCTGCAGCCTGACACCCTAAAAGCACCTGAAATATTAATGTTATCAGAAGAGAAAGAGTAGTAACTTCAGCTATTAACTTTAGGCTAAGCATGCCCCTGCCCCCATGAACCATTCAAAGTTTAAATATGGAACTTACCCATGATTTGTGTTATGGTATTTTCAAACTCTGCAACTATTCTTCTAAAAACATTAAAGAAACATTGAATATAAGTTAGAAAAAGCAGCTGAATAAATGAGTATATATAAGAGCCAGGACATATTCATACCCCATTTCCTTGTATTCCATATGAAGCTTGTCATACTTCTTTCTCCATTCCTGAACCTCCAACTGTTTCTCTTGAACCTTTGAGGGGAAAAGTAAACCTTTATTTCTTGCACAGGAAGACATACGAGATTTCATATTCCAACCAGTTTAAAGGGCAGATTAGGTATAATTAAAACATAATACGCAGAAAAAGCTCTAACTGCTTAACATGATCAAAATTAAGTGTTTAAGTGTTTCGTTAGAAGTCAAATAAGGTGTAGACTGATGTGTAGATTTTGCATACATAATTCCACTCAATGTTACTAATATCTCTTCAAATAGCAAGATCAGAGTCAATTCAGCCAACCTCTCACTCATCATGTATGTAGATCGCTGTTCCTTTGTCAGTCATGTTCTCTTGAATATTTATGAGGTAGAATAAAAAAAAGCCACACAAATCTGCTAGTCTTAACACAGGGAAGCACAAATACCAGACATCTATTCTAGTCAAGATCAAATTGGTGTTTAGAGTTATTTATATTCAACATTCAATCCTCCTCCTAACATATTTCCCAATTTAAAGGCCTTTGTCTTCATAAAAGAGTAACTACACCTATTTTACATCAGCTGAAGTAAACCAGAGAGCACTATTGAGCAGTATAAGCACTCTGTGCTAAAGGCTTGTGCAAACTCCATACATTTAATTCTGTCATAGGGTTTCTATTAAGAACTGCAACACTGATACTTGACTGCAGTGGGAGGCTTTCAATGACAACAGAGGCCCAAAATACATAAAACAACCTGAAATTTTAAATAAAAGAAGGTGAGAGCACATGGTTACTACTGATTTGCCCTTGAAAGTTGCATAATACACTGCAGTACACAGATTTTCAACAGTTAAACTCATTTTCAATGAATTGCAACATTTCAGATGACAGGAAGTGGAACAAAGTAAAACAGTCTACTAACATACAAAAAGAAAGAATTAACAATATTTAGACTAGAAACAAATGTTACAAAAGCAAAGACGTGTAAAAATGGAAACTGGTCAGAAACTTCCATTTGAAAGCTCAACAGAAATGGCTCAGGGACACAAAGAAGCATGCTTCCATATAGTGCTGTAGAAGCATGCTTCCATATAATGCTGTATTTGCCCAGAAGGAAAAGTTTGGGTTTCCCCAAACACACACACTTCTCCCAGTCTGGGGTTGTTTCACAAAAAAAATAATCTTATAATTTAGCCTGTCTTGCTTTCAGATTAAAAAAACAAGCATTTCTATTGAAGTGACACACAGCTGGAGTCATCCTGTCACGCCTGTCTTGCTACAACTATGTTTGTATGTTTAAAACATGTTCTTTGAAATATGAGATTAGAGCACCAATTTTAAGATATTACAAGCTCTAACCCCTGTTATTATAGAAATTCTTCATTCTAGATCAATGAAATAAGAAGTGTCAAAGGTGCATTTGTTTCTCTGTACTAGACAATATGGTGGGTAAAAGTGTCTTCCCAAATGACATAAAGCAAAAGTTACTCCTGGAGAAGCTAGTATTGTTGTACTCTAAAGAGAATGAATAACTTAAGCAGCAAATGATGACAGTTCATCATTTCGTGTCCTCAGTGTCACCATGCCTGCAGTATAACTACTCAGTAATTTTGAATGCTCCACTTTCTTCTCAAGTTAATTTTGAAGTGTCACAATTAGCTTTAAGGACATTTATGCTTAAGTGCTCCTCTTACATTATCATTTTAAGGTTACAAAACCCAGAAGCCATAATGAATCAAGTACTGCAATTTCTGAAGTAAGTAGATACACAACTCTTCTTACATCACTAAGATGATGCAGGTTCAAAAGCAATTTCTACAGTATACAGAATGTGCTTGAAATGCCATTAACTTCTCTCTCCTCCACTAGATATTTTCTCCTCCAGAGTGAGCTCCAGATCTCATCTGTATTTTATTAGCTAGACAGAGAGATCAATGCACTGAATTGGCATTAGTTTCATCTTAAGGAAATAATTACATAAGAAGATTCTCCTTCTTACTGGCAAGAGGAGATATTTACTGTCTAGTTTAATAAAGAGCATTCACATCACTGATACCAAGCATAGCCATTCCATCTGATAAAACATGCTTTTTAATACTGCCCAGTTCTAAGGCAGAACCTGACTAATAGTGAAGTTTACCTACCTTATTGCCCTAGATATTGCCTCGGAAGAGCTCCAGCACAGGCTGACCCAAGCTTGAGCATCCCTTCAGTACAGCATGGAGCTACTATGCTGATTGAGTGGCAGAGGAAGTAACAGAGCAGCACTTCTTCAGGTGCAAGCTGGATGATATCCTAAAGCTCCTAGCTCCGGGATTAGCAGAGCCAGTTCATGAGAACTCAGCTGAGGTTTGGGACCATGCAGCTGTGCACATGGTCAGAGATGCACATCACAACCAAGCTCCAAGGATTTTTGCAATACTAGTTATACAAGAGAGAGGGAACAAATCAAAACAGATCTTCAACATAAAGGAGAAAATGAAGACACTTCAGGCACCTAAATGGAGAGTCACCACACATAAGCACAACTCGTAGCAAGCTATGCTGTGTAAGCATGGTGCTGTTTATTTGGAAACTCACTCAGTGCTCACAGTTCGCCCTTTGAAGATGCTCAGTTCCTATCCTAAGCCCTGGGTAGATGCAGAAAGAAGGCAGAGCTGAGATGCAAAACACAGTGAATGGAGGCAGCTGCAACTGTGATATTCTTTATAAGAAGCAGTATAGGAAGACCTGTAGTTATTTAAAGCTGAAGGCTAACTCTCATCAGGCTTCAGCACTTCAAACTTCTGGTCATGTGCTTCTTTCTTGCCAAGACATGGGTTTTCCTACACACGCAGGCAATGGCCAGGATTGGGAAGTAGGCAGGTGCCAACGTTTGCAAGAAATTGGGTGGGAAGAAAAAAACCACAGTGAATTTGAAACAGGAAATATTTTACTATTGACCATGAGTATTTATCTACTTCTTCTATTTATTACCTGGCAAGAATGAACCCTCTCAGTGTTTTACTGGGAGATGGTAGATAATGGTGCTGCTGGCCGCACTTCTCCCTTGTACTTTAAGTAGATAAAAGCCATTTTCTCTGGCTGATGGGAAAGACCCTACATTTCACCTGTGAAAGGTATTGTACCATGAAGATACCAGCTCAATGGGCACTGCATTTGGATGGAAGGGTATGTGAGTGACTCCAACAGAGGCTACAGACTTTGGTGCTTCCTTGGGGGAGGGTATCATCCCATCTTTTCACTCCTCTGAGTGAAATTGCCTTGGCTCCAGTATAATGTAGGTGATTCTGAAGATGACACATTTGTGCAAAAGGGTGATGGCTTGAATTTGCATGTCATTGTTTTGTAGTAGTATTTCAAGCACCTGCCAGATGCATGGGGAAGAAGGCATTCAGAATGACAGAATCAATAAATGAACTTAACTTGGTAGCAATAGCTTCAAACTGTGGGACTTTTGCAGACATGAAGCCAACACTTTTTTTTTTCCAAAAATCAAACAAATCTTTGTCATGATTAGCCTTTTAGTGAAAAACCTAATGCTACTCTTATTACGTGCTTAAGGACCCACTGGAATTATGTCAAGAAAGTCTGTTGTGACAATCTTATTATTTAATTTCTCAAACTGTTGCTGTCTTCCAGGTTCTTCATCTTCTCCTTTGATCCCAAAGTATGTCAGCAGTCTGTAGTCTTGGCATGTTTGCTACTTCAGAGCAGCCAGCTGGTGGGACATCTCCCAAATGCTGAAACTGAGAATTCTAGCCTGATTCCTTCACATGCTGTCCATTTAACTCATTAATACGTGTGTTCCTTAAAATATCTATTTGAAATGTGCACTATATGAATTAAATATATCATGTGCAATGCTTCTAGGAAGTCTCACATCTCTATGATGCTGCTACTGTGATGACTGGAGGAAGGGCGTTTTTTCCCTGTTGTATTGTCAAGATCTCCATTTTCAAATACAGTATTAAGAAGAATAGAAAGTGGAATGGAAGGCTAGACTTAATATTAATTTGACAGCTAGTTAATGAATTTGACACTTTGATCTGAAAGCTGGGAATGTATTCCTGTGTTGGTTTACTGTGGAAAATACAGAACATAACAGACAGATGTGAAGTATCGTATTCTGGGGACAGCATTAACATGCTTTTTCATTTGTGGTCTTTTAGGGGTTAAGACCACCTATGGTTGGTGAAATTTTTCAGTGTATGAAGAGGACAAGGTGACAGGCATGATCAGAAAGAACAGCCAAAATCCCGAAGCTTGCAAAACTGCCTGCTGTCCTGTGGCCTGCTATTCTGCAGTAAAGATGCTGTGTGTGTGAGAGGTGAGCCTGGCCTTTCTGGTGCATCGTAACAGAAGAAAAAAGAGATAAGTGTTCTATTTATCTGCTATGAATCAACAAGAAGGAGGTCAGCAGGAACATGAAATGAATTTTTATGAGAATGTTGGATGTCAAAACCTGCTCTCTCTCTTGCCTGGGTTATCACTCCAGCTCTTCTCCCTGTATTTATGTTTTTGACTTCTAGTAGAAACAATTAAGAAGAAACAACGAGCCTCTGCTGTCCTGTTATAAAATCTGCAATAAAATCTAGCCTCTGGAAGAAAAGCTTAAAATCCATCAGGGAGAAAATACATCCTCATGATAATTGTTTAGCAATGGCAGAGCACTGAAGACACTCTGAGAATATGAGGCATGAGATTATAAATCTAATAAAAACTGTCTGTAAAGTAGAAAGTGATTGAGATGTTTTAGAATACATTCAGCAACCATGAACTGACACAATAGGACAAAACCCTATCCGTCTACTTGAAAGAACAGAATCAGCAGCCTTGCAGCTTACCCTTCAAGGACAATAACAGGTTTTATTTTTTTCTGTGCTACCTTGGGGGAGGTTCCAGTTTTTAGAGCACAATAGTGCCGGAACAGGTTCTGTCAAACATAAATAATTGAACAGAAATGCAGGGACTCTCGAAATATAAATGAAGATTTTTGGAAAGCACTCAGAGGAAATATATAGGCTACTTTTGCTACTCTTGGATTCATTTATATCATTAAACTTGGCCTATCTCCATTGAGATCAGTGAAGTTCTGCTGGTGCAAAACTTCAGCGAAAATATCTGTGAATCAGACCCAGTATTTGCAGGGATCATTGCTTAAGAGAAGAGGCAGTGGGTATCCTTGCAAGCACCGATGTAGACAGTATGATTCTGTGAGTATCAACAGAGTTATTTAAGACTTCCATCAGTCAATGCTCTGAGATCAGAATATGCTCTTCCCTTTTGTTCCAGTGACACGTGAGCGCTCTGTGTTTGTGCTTATTGCATTAGACACTAATGAACCTCAACACTGTCTCCAAAGGCATGGTGCAGATTACGAAGCCTAATGACTTCCCAAATTTTTCGTTCCGTGAAGAGATCATCTATGGAGCAAATCCAAGTCCTGCCCTCTGCCAGTAGCTTTAAATTGGCAGCAGCTTCAATAAGTAGATTGGGAAATAAAAAGAGGAAAAGACTAAGACAAGGTACAAACTGAAGGAGTGGGGGGGCACATGAGAAACCAGAAAAAGACCCTTGAGTAAGGAAAGAAAAGAATCTGAGTCAGTAAAGCTTTGGAGAAAAGAGAGAAAATGACAAAGAAACCATTAAAACAGGCACCAAAAGACAGAGAAAGAAGAGTACTAAAGAAACAAAGGAGAATGGCTGGGGAGAAAATAGGGGCATTTCTTACTCAGCATTTCTTGAAACAAATTTTTCTTCTTCATCACGTGTTTGTTAGTCATACAGGCACTGCTTTTTAGTTTTTGAATTGTAGTATATCTTCTCCCACGGAATGTATATAGGCTTTGGGCTGGGGCAAGGGAACAAGGGAGCTATCAGGTCTCATGTCTAGATTGGAATACTAGCCATAATCTTTTCCTTTCTGTAGTTAAGTAGTATTTGACTTTTAGCTTAGCTGACTTTGAAATGTCAAGAATAGCGTCAAGGCTTTGGTCTGTTTCTAGTGTTCACAAATCCCAGGCACTCAAAAATGGAAAAGAATTTACTTTCTTCCCCAGGGCTTTGCACAGAAAGGATATTTCCAAAAACAATGCCCAGAGAATTAGAAAACCAGGCAACAGAACCTCCTTTTTACCCAAGCAGTCTCTTTTAAAACTGAAGACTGTGTGCACAGTGTGCCATTAGTGCCATTGCCTGAGAAGTGCATGTTTAAGAGCAGCTTTATACTCTCCATGTAAGCCTTTGAAAAGAAGGCCTCATGCAGACAATTCCTTTTATGTATCTATGCCTGCATTTCTTACTCTCCCACACTAGGAGAACAAAACCTATTTATTTAAACTTCTGTTTACTCCTGCTGGCTAGTCCTTATTTCACCAGGGCTGGATGATATCCAGTAAGTGGTTCAAGATACTTGAGATGCAGAAAACAACCTGTCCTGTCCAGAAAAAACCTGTGTGTTTGCCTGCTTTGAAAAGCCATTGACTATTGATGATTAATTACCACCAAGAACAGAAATCAATGCTACTTGCCACTAGAAGGCTAATCATCCAGTCCAAAGATATACAGCAGATTGTTCTCTAGGCTTAGTGGTTATGGCATTTTGAAGATAAAGATCACATTACTTTCACTAACGTCCTCTCTGCTTGCATTGATTCACTGGTTCTGACCCGATTTAAATAGCTGCTGCCTTTGAGTGATTTATGTTTGAAACAATGCCATGTTTCATATGAAAACAGAATTACAGCTTCCAAGCTATATGAAACATTCATTTCCAGCACTCTGTGAAAATATTGGCTCCAAAGCTAATGTAGGAATTGAAAGGTAGGGGTGAGAATTATCAAAATAGTATAGTTTCACAGGATGGTATCGATAATCTTATACAATTATTTTGGAAATGTTCTGTTTAGGCTGTTAGGTAGTCTCATAGGCAGAGAGAGAAGCATATATCTAAAGAAGAGAAAATTGAAGAGCAGCAGCTAAACAAGAATATGGGACAGAAAGAGGGACACATGATCATAGAATCATAGAATCATAGAATCATAGAATCATAGAATAGTTAGGGTTGGAAAGGACCTTAAGATCATCCAGTTCCAACCCCCCTGCCATAAGCAGGGACACCTCACACTAAACCATGCCACTCAAAGCTTCATCCAACCTGGTCTTGAACACCACCAGGGATTCACAACTTCCCCGGGCAACCCATTCCAGTGCCTCACCGCCTTTACAGTAAAGAATTTCTTCCTTGTATGATCCCTCTGAACATGCAGGGTGTGAGGCAGAACGTGGGACTGGAAAGGAACTTCAGTGTGATTGATTTCTGTGTCCCTGCGATCACACTGTAAGGGCATCAACTTTAGGCTCAGTCAGATCCTCGGAGTATCCACTCCCCCGCCTAAATCTCGTACCATAAAGCAGTCTCTAAGACCATGTCACAGTTACAAGACTATTAGTACAAGAGGCAAAAAGCTTCAAAAATTACACCATGGCATCACTTTAAAGAGAACAGAAGAGAGGCACAGTTCTGCCATTAGCTGAAACGTCCCTGGAGAATTTCTAACAGATGGACCCTGCACCATGCCCTGCAGGAGAGCAAAAGCTGCTCATCCTCTGCCAATCTGATATGAAGGAAGAACTTAATCCTCACATAAACCCTAAATCTGGCAATTAGTTTAGCCCTGGGAATGCAAGCAAGATACGGCAGCTAGCAATCTGATAAATTTGTCAGATTGTAGTCCTGACCGAGCTCTAATTGTGACCCATCTATTACATGTCAGAGAAAGCAGATTCACAGACTGTGGATCTGCCTGTTCCTCGCAGTGCAGTTGCCAAATATCCCCTGGAAGAGTGGATATAAGGAATAAGGAGCTCAAATTTTATGACACATGCAAAATACTGATTTCCTTCAATTATCCCTTGCTTTCTTGCACAAGGCCAGACCGAAAAGCTGAAGCACATCCAGAAGCCTGGCAGGACAGTGGGAGAATTGTGCATTGAACCCAAAATCCTTGCCTAGTCACGCAATCCATGCAGCAACTACTGCACCATCCCTATGCCTGATCCAAGGCCTGTATCCCTCCCACCATCAAATAAAGTGGCCATTTTGGGGCAGTGAAAATCCGTACTATAGCCCTCTGCAGTCTGTATTTTAACTGCAAAGTGTTCCAGCCTGTTGTGGTTTAAGTCCAGTCAGTAACTCAGAACCACGCAGTCACTCTCTCATTCCTCCCCCTTACCCCCCCCCCCCCCCGCCCCCAGGGGGATGGGGAGGAGAATGGA
>JBCJKH010013113.1:0-19927 GCA_039877255.1 Loriculus beryllinus | reverse complement strand
TTTGATGCAGCCCAGGATACGGTTGCTTTCTGGGCTGCAAGCGCACACTGAAGCCGGCTCATGTTCATTTTCTCATTCATTACCTGGAGGGTAATGAAGCTTATAACAAATGTCAGCATAGGAGTTTAATTCTTGTGTTCACAGTCTTCAGGATGTAACAAGGATTAAGAAGTCCTTAGGGCACTTCAGAAAGTTATTGCTCACAACATATGAATGGTATTTATTTCTCTGCTTCAGCTTTGCTTGAGTGTTCATATATAAGTTCCTTCTGTTTTGGTTAGTAATTTCTGAATAATAGAAGTCAACAGGACAGATCTGTGGGCACATCAGTGCTTATGTCTGTAGCCTCAATCCACAGAAGCCCTGGAATATTTTTTATCTGTAAGCATGTGATTCTTAGTGAAAATAAAAGGAATATTGATATGCTTTGGTTGATGGAAGGCCTTCTGAAAAGGTGACAAAAGCAATGCAAGTCATGGCAACCCTTTGTACATGCCTTATAATGTCTGTGAACCCTGTTTGTGTGCTAGACAAAATGCTAAGCGTTTGAATTGCTGAATTCAGTATAAGGTGCAAAAATAGAACAGAAAATCTGCCTAGTCTATTGGAAAGTGTGGAAAGGACCAAGTTGTCATATTTCTTTTAAGTTAATCTTCATGGTTTTGAGAGTAACTATAATGCTTACAGTTGCAGTCTGTTACAATAAATACTCTAAATTTAGGTGCCCTAAATATGCAGCTCTGTCTCCTTTGGAAGCATAACCATTTAAAAGCTGGAAACTGACGGTGCTACTTCCAGCTCCACTAGATGTCAGCCAAGACCAAGTGACTGAGAACTGTGCAGCTGCAAATTGTCTTGTAGAGAAGTTCTCAGCTGTTGTGAAGTACACTGGATAATAGTTTTCTGTGCTTGGTTGCTATATCTAATGGTATTTTTTTGGATGTAGATGGAGGAGACCATCTTATGCCACTGTAAGTTAACCTCATTTGAGTCAGTTACTAGGGAATCTTGGGTTGGGTATTTGAAGCTCTAGTAATCAGATCGAGGTAACACTAGACTTCCAAATATATTCCTCTGCAGTACTGTGATCATCTGTAGCTTTCTAGGTAAAGACTTCAAGGTATTTCCTTGCTTTTTTTCCATCTGCCTAACATCACAGTAGTGTTAACCTCTGTAGTGTTATTGCTCTGCCAATGCAGAGTTTTCCTTGTGCACTGTTTTTGAGCGTGTGGATGTCTTAATTTTAGATGACACAAACAGTGGAGGTTCCTTAAGTTTCCCTGAATGTTTTTCATAAGCCAAAGAAATTTTAATTGCTTGTGTATTTACATGTTTAAGAAGGAAGAAAATAAAACAGCCTTAGAATGTGTAGATGTATGCCTACATTAGGGGCACTGGACCACTGGACCTAAGCAAGGTATAGAAACAATGCATCTGTAATATTTGGTTTTAACAATAATTTGATTTTAACAACAGTATTTAAGAGATTTTTTCAAGTTGATGTTGTCCGTTTGTAATACATGCTATGATACTCAAATGCTACAGGTGAATTGTTTCTATGTCTTTAATCTGTATTCTGAGTATGGATTTAGAGTTGTTTGTTGGTATTTCTTCTTAAGGTGCTTGTAACTGTTCTTCCTTAGAATTCCTGTGCTAAGTGCCCAACTTCTTCCTGTGTTGTTAATGAGCCATTGCAAAGAAAGATGTAGTACTATGTAGATGGAAAGCAGGACAGATTATTAAACTGCTGAGTTAGCTTAAGCATGCCTTTTAACCCTTTGCTATGCTTCTGAGAAAAGGTCCTGAAGCAAAGAGTTCATACTAAATTTGATAGCAGGAGGTACTTGCTCTCTTTATAGAGTCACAGATTGGTTTGGGTTGGAAGAGACCTTAAAAATCATCCAGTTCCAACCCCACACCACAGGCAGGGACACCTTCCACTAGACCAGGTTGCTCAAAACCCCATCCAGCCTGGCCTTGAACACTGCCAAGGATGGGGCAGCCACAGCTTCTCTGGGCAACCTGAGCAGCATCCAACACACAAACCGCAAATGGTCCTACATAGTTTAACATTGGTCTCACTTCAGTGTTTTGTCACTGCTGATGAAGTTTGGATGCCCTGCTACTAACAATTTTTTCTGAAGTAGTGGTGCATTGTATTTTTTTATGTAGCTTTGTGTGTGGTTGGTGTAACTTCTGTGTATGGTTAGGAAGGTCATATTGATAGAGTTCTGAAATGCAGTGAAATATGGCTGGTTGTGGGGAGATTGTGATGTTGCCGATTGAAAATCAGCATGGATTGTTTACCTTGTTAAAATGCTTTTCCCATCAGAAAACTTTTGAATACTTGACGTTTGACTGCAGATGCAACACAGCCATTCCAAGGCTGCCTACTTAGAAAGTGTTTAGATCATTTCTACTCTATATGCCAAGAAGATGCTGGGTTTTATGAAATGAACTACTAATACCTTTTTTCCACTGTCCTGGGTGCAGTAAGGTAATGTTGTAAAGTTTTGTACCTTGAGATAAAGTTCTAGAAGAAGCCAGCTTCCTCACTGAGAGTAATGGGGAAAAAGATAGATACATGTGTGAATGCTTTAAAGCTCAACTTAGTTGAGAGAGGAGGATGATTTTGTTCCCTTTAATCTTGTTTACTGGGGGGACGGGAAGATGGGGGGGAAGAGGGGGAGTGGGGTTTTGTTTAACCTAAGGTGGCTTTCTTCCCTGTATTGAGACTAGGCTATAAAATAAAGCAGCACCCATAGTAGTAAATCTGTGATAGACAATTCTTTATAGTAACAAAGCCATTCCTGTATGCTGGTCTTTTATTTTTTGTACAGGAATTGAGTGCAAGTTTGGGGTGGGGGGTGTCAGTAGCAAATGAAAGCTGCTGTTAACAAATGGCTAGCACTACTGCTATTTAAACTGCAGCTAATTTACGGTTCTGATCCAAATGTAGTACACATCAGACAGCAAAGGATGTACTGAAAATACATTCACCAGTAGCAGTGTGCTTGTCCAGCAGAACTGAGCAGAACATAGCTTGTGACTTTGTGCCTTGAGGCCACTAATGAAGTATGTAGAGGAGTATTAGGTTTGCCTTAGACCTCTGTTAAATTCAGCTGAAGGGTGTTTTATAATACTTTGCTCCTTTCTGGCTCCTTTAATACTCTGTTCCTTTCTAGCACACTTAGTGTGAGCAGTTGTTCTGAGTTGTCACCCTAAGCTTAGTGCTCCCCAGGAAAAGCAGAAATAATGAATCACATTTCAGTTATTTGAAACAATGACAGTCCTCTGGTCACAGGGCAAAAACACGGAGGGAGGAGGGGGAGGCAGGAAAGTAAACCAAAATGAGAGTATTAAGTAACTACATCACGTTTTCAGCCTTTTCTTAGGAGCTGAATGAAATGCTTTATTTAACATTACTGATTAAACCATCATAGCGATGCACTAATTACCTAATAAGAGCTTCTGAGTGTATATTTTCATCATACTGTAGCACACAAACACTTGATGGCTTTAGTTCGAATGATAGCTTGAGAAATGTCTTTCTTTACCTGGATGGTTTGTACTACCCAAAATTATCTAGGAAGTTTCACTCCATTGGTCGTTATTACTGTTGGGCTTGTCTGTATGGTTGCAGCATTGCTTTTCATATTCCAGTAACATTTTTCTCCAGATAAATAACAAGAAACATACAGTGTATCTGAGTGCAGTGTTACTGTGAGATAAGCTTAAACGGAAGCAGAAAGCTTGTCCATAGCAAAAGCTCTATTTTTAAGAGAGGAAAATGCTGGGAAATAGAGAGAAGCTAATACCATTAATTTCAGCTGGAACTAAAGAATTCAGAACTTCAGTGAGCTTTGTAGTCTTGGAACTTTAAAATTACAGGAGCAGAAATTTGCCTCTGCAACAAGCTCCAGATATGGGGGAGAAGCAGGATGCACAGCATCAGGGTTTTATAGGCAGAGTTTCTGCTGTAACCAGAAGAAAAGCTTTGTGAGACTTATATTGAGAATTAGCCTACAAAGAAGAAAACTCTTTGATTGCATTCCTTTCTGCTGCAAGATGGTGTAGGGGATAAAGGAGAATTTTCAGGTCTAAGTACAACTTGATTTTTGCCAGAGTGAAATAAAACAACTGTGTAAGATTCAAAAAGACCTAAAATGAATCTAAGGTATAGGTGGGACTTGTGCATGCTTTTCATGTGGTGTTTTAGGCTTTTTCCTTTCGTATCCTTCAGTGTTAGAAACAAGGGGAATTTAGTTAAGGTATTCTGAAGGCTGATTTTGAATTACATTACACGTGGATTACATTGAGAATTGCATTACGTTGAAGCACAAAATCTGAGTGTTTGAAGAAGTTACTGATGAGAAAAAGGGAAGAGGCCACTTCGAGATAAAGGTGGAAAGATAAAGTAGGGAGTGACTTTGAGGAGGACCCAGTAACTTTAGTTAACATTTTGTGTAAAAAAAAAAAATATATATATGTAGAGCAAATTTTTTTAGAGCAAACAAAATAATAATAAAAATTCAAGTCCTGGTAGGTCTGTCCCTTTTAAAACTTAGGAAGTCATTCCAAGAAGCGTGGAGCCAGTGCCTTAGGCAGCCTAATCTTACAAGTGTATTTCTGGTTTCACAAGGGAATGACAGATTCTTCCTGGCCCATATCTGTCTTTACAGAATCACAGAGTCATTAGGGTTGGAAGGGACCCCTGGAGATCATATGGACGAACCCCCCTGCCAAGGCAGGGCCCTTTAGAGCAGGTCACACAGGAACACGTCCAGGCAGGTTTTGAATGCCTCCAGAGAGGGAGACTCCACAACCCTCCTGGTCAGCCCGCTCAGTGCTCTGCCACCCTCAGGATAACGAAGCTCTTCCTCATGTTGAGGTGAAACTTCTCACATATTAGTTTGTGGCCACTGCTCCTTGTCCTGTTGTCGGGCACCACTGAAGAGTCTGATGCTATCTTCCTGGCATCCACCTTTGAGATACTTATATGCATTAATGAGATCCCACCTCAGTCTTCTCTAGACTAACCAGGTGCAGTTTGTGCAGTCTTTCCTTGTAAGAGAGATGCTGCAGACCCTGATCATCCTTGTGGCCCTGGGTCCTCCTGGGTGGTAGCAGAGGTACCTGTGAGGTTTTGGGATTTTTAAAATTTTCTCTGAAAATACAAAGCTCCCTAAACAAATAAAGGGCAATGCAATATAACACCTTCTACTTGCTCAGAGAGGGGGGCTTCAGAAATGGGAGTCTGTCAAAGAAAACTTCAGGCTTGTTTACAACTACATATGGAGCAAAAGCATAGATTCCCAGCCAATCCCAGTGCTGAGCCTTTCCCCCATGTGTGCCATCTTAACTTGCTGCTGTAGCCACTTTTTGTGGGGGGAAAGGGAAGCAACAGCTTTACAGTAATGCCGTCTGTGACATGTTACACTTATTTCTGTCATGAATTTATGAATACATATTGTGCTTAATGTCAGGTGTGTGATTATACTATGTGGATATTTCTGCTGATGCTGAGGAATGAAGTGTATGATAACTGTAGAGAGATGAATTAACTAGACTACAGTTGAGAGATGCATGAGACTTCCTGTGGTGATGAGGGGACTAACTTATGTGTGATGTGTCCAATGGTAAGCAATCAGGCACTGTGGCAGGAGGAATTGGATTTGTCTCACTTCCTGCAGCTTGTATTGAAGCTAAAAATGCCTGTCTTTTTCTGAAGTTTGGAGTTGGAAACGTTTCCAGTGAAATTTTAAAAGTGATTTGGCTTTATTGGCAGCTTTAGTCAGTTTTCCATGATATGATTATTTATGGGACAAAAAGACATCCTTGAACAAGCATTTCAGTCTCTCTCCTTCTTAATACTTGCAGCTCAAATCCAATCCTAGCAATAATGAGGAAAAAGAAGCCCAGACTCAGCTGACAAAATCTGATGAGCTACAGCGCCTGCATTCACAAGCATTATCTGCCTACCAGCAAGAGGATTATGAGGCTGCTATTTCTCTTCTTGATGAAATCTTGGCAGTAAGTGTGAAGTATAATGGTACTGTGAAGGGGAAGTATGAGCTCCTGTCTGACATCTGTGTATTTTTGTTTAATAAGTTTTACACTAATATGAAAATGCTTGGTGTAACTGGCCCAGTTTTGCTGAGCACTGTGAGTCCATAATGAAGTTGGAGAGTAGAGAATGCTGAGCACTACCTGCAAAAAGTCAAAATAATGGTTTTTAGTTTGGGTTAAAGAGAGAACTTCGGCCAGTCTTATGTTGCAGATAACTTCCTTGATCATACTTTCCTATTATTTCACAGTTTGGTGTTCTTGGAGAAGCTGGGGAATAAACTGTTCTCAAACCAATGAAGTTTTGCCTAATATAGAAGGTGTAGTTTTGTCATCTAGATTTTTCACTGCCTGTATGCAGGCAGGTTTTGTCTTGAGTAAACGAAGTAACAAAAGATTAAAACCATGAAGTTAGAAATGTAAACAGCTCCCTGGTTTACCTCTTGTTCTGTAGATATCTGTGTGTATCGAATCTTAATCAGTATAGGTAGGCTGATCATACAAGTGTAAATAACTCATCGTGGGCATTTTGTGTGTCATATAGAAATATATATTGGAAGACTGTTAACTGCTTCAACTCTTCACACGCAAATTAACACAGATTTGGAATTTACAACATTCTGGCTTTTGCTGAAGAAACTGCGGAAGGATGGGAGTTTGTTTATGGGGAGGGAATGTGAAAAGCGTAAAAGCCTTGTTCCCTAAAAGGATGGCTTACAAACAGATTATAAAACCCAGAATAAATTTTCACTAGAAGGAATTATGATTAGCAGTTCCTTTTAAGTAATGATTCTTGCTATATTGTGACATTATTACTTCTGTATATATATATCTTTAAAATATGGATACTAAGATCAAATCTTGTGTGGCTGAATCATACCCTCAGGTTTCTTTCTAGAGGACGTCTTGGTCCTTGCTGTTCATTACCCTGAGTCTTTTGGGAAGATATAATAAGTTATGATTCTGATATCCTTCACTGGAGGCTCAACAGACTGTCCCAGTTCAAGCAGTGCCAACGGATTTAATTCATCTCCCTGCATGAGCTCGTTGAATCACTTACAAATTTTTCAGGCCTTTGTTTTCTATGTGGGCAGGTGCATCACAGCATCCACCAGGAAGCAGAGATGCTAATTTCATGTGCTCTGCATGCAGCTTGAACCTTATGCTATTGCAGGTGGCAAAATGAAATTAAATGGGGTTATTCTTTTGCTGGGGAGGAAGAGATGTCAAGTGTTACAGACCAAAACCAAGCTTTAATTTTGATTTCTCAAGGTTTGTGTTTGGGATGCAGAGCTACGGGAACTTCGAGCTGAGTGTTATATAAAGGAAGGAGAACCAAGTAAAGCCATTAGCGACTTGAAAGCTGCTGCCAAATTAAAGAATGATAACACTGAAGCCTTCTATAAAATCAGCAGAATATATTATCAGTTGGGGGACCATGAATTGTCACTCAGGTAATTTTCCTGTTTGCTGTAACCGTTATAATTGAGACACAATGTGATGATATAGGTCACGATAAACCATGAAATATCTATGTTGTCTGGTTTTTGGATGGAGTAACACCTCTGGCTTAGATCTGATAAAGGAAGCTCTTTTCCAGAAGCTAAGAATGGTCAGTGAAGGCACCATGTTTATTCTTGGCAGACCAGCCATCAGTGGTTCCTAGCATCTTGCTTACCGAAGTGGAAGCCGTAGTGCAAGTCTGTCAGAGTTGCTTACTTTACTGCTTTATTGCTTTTCTCCATCTCTAAATTTGCTTTGGTGGAGCCTTTTTAACCTTCAAACTTTATCCAACTTAAGTTTACAGTGCAAACAAAAAGTGTGTGCATTAGGTCTTAGGGCTAGATTAGGTTTTTATCTTGAACAGTGGAAAGAAAAGATTACAAGCTTATAAATAAAGTCCAGAAGCATCTGAGTGTACAAAGCTGGGGATCCAGAGCTGTCAGTCTTTCATTCTTACAGGCAGTGTCCAGTATTGGAGTATGTTTTGACAACACCCTACCCTTTCATTCATTTTCACTTAAGTTTAAGGTGTTATTCCCATATATTCCTAGTCCATCCTGCAGATTACTGCCCTTGCCCAATCTAGACTCTTAAATTGATACTCTATGCCTAGCTGGACAAATAACATAATCCTTTTTTGCACGAGTGGTTTCTGTGCAGCTCATCACCTCAGATGCTCTACCTTCATCTCCAAACTCCCTCCAGTATGGTTCCTACCACAGAATCTCTTTAGTAAGATTTCTTCTCCCACCCACCCCCTGAAATCCACACATGAACACTCTGTTAATAACTTAATCAAAAAGGTTTTACGAGTACAATTGAGAGAGCTGCTGAAGAATAGAATAGTATCAGTGTAAAGGAATAAGCCTCTCCTGTATTTTTCTCTGACACTTTCCTGTTTCTTGCATTGTAAGATGTGAGAGTTGTATAGCTCTTGGACTTACTGGCTAATGAATTGTGTCCTTCCCTTAGTTTCTTCCATTTACCCTTACGGGCTTAATGATTTTCAAATAATAGGTGGTTTTGTGTGTGCTTAGGGTGATTAGGGTGAGATTTTTGTGATCTCCTTCTAAAAATAACACCTTGGTTGTGCTATGATGACTTTATATGGTACAAAACTTTTATTCTTTCCTATGATTGTTTTCTGGAGGGTTTTAAGACTTTGGCCTGCTTTAAGAGGTATCTGCCCTAATCAGTCTCTGATTAAACAGTCTTTGCAGTGAAAAGTCAGGCTCAGGTTTGGCTGAGATTTCATCAGAAGACTGGGTCTTGGCTGAATTTCATCTTCAGGCAGTATAAAATATACTTCTACATGGGTATTGTAGTACAGCTGAATTAAATATACAAGAAAGTCACAATCAATTGCATCTGATACCTGATGAATATGATTTCATTCCCAAGGTATATTTTTCTTCTGCTGTTTAGTCAGTTATTAATGTAACACTTGTCAGTCTCTGCCTGTTTGGCAGTACAAAATAATTAAACCCCAAACCAGGCAAATATTCCTATATGTTCTGGAAGTCTTTTTTGTTTCACTTTAAATTCATTTTTTTAATGAAGGGAGAGATTGTGTAAAAGTCATGAACTGTTGTTCTGGACAGCTTATAGATGTTACATTGCACCTCTAGATGAAATTTCATGTGTGGTGATGTCTTCTGCTTTGGTTTTTATTTTCCATTCCTACCTCCTTGGAAACAGTGAAGTCCGGGAGTGTCTGAAACTGGACCAAGATCACAAGCAGTGCTTCTCTCTGTATAAACAAGTAAAGAAACTCAATAAGCAGATTGAGTCAGCAGAGGAATTCATCCGAGAAGGCAGGTAAGTGTTCACTGCTATATTAAAAACAAAGAGGAAAACCAGCCACTGCTGAGGTGCCAACTTACTATTGATTGAGGAGTTAAGTGATGCTTTTTGCATCTGACAGTTAAAGTGGGTAACTGAGCACAGCGCTCAAATTACAATCAAGATAAATATTGACTCGCATAGTGACAATTCTGTTCTCATTCCTTCTGATGACACTGTCTTCTCTTTGCATGGTTAGCTTCTTTGTAGAGAAGATAGTAAGGCTGAGATAGGGATGATACCTGTCAGTTCTCATATATTGTTTCTTGGCACTGATGAGGCCACACCTGAGTGCTGCGCTTTCCAGTACAAGAGAGATGAAACTACGGAGAGAGGGAGTCCAGCAAAGTGCCACTAAGATGGTGGAGGCACTGGAGCATCTCTGTCCCTGTGAGGAAAGGCTGAAATAGCTTTGACTGTTCCCCCTGATCCTCCTCTTCTACAGGGTGGTCTCATCAATGTATATAAACACCTGAAAGGAGGAGGCAAAGAGGGTGCAGCAACCTTTCAGTGGTGCCCAGTGACAGAACCAGGGCAATGGGTGCAAGAGGAAACAGGAAATTCCGTTTGAACATAAGGAAATGCTTCCCAGTACCTCCTTGTTTTCACTAGTGCAGGTTACCTAGAGAGGTTGTGGAGTCTCCCTGCTTTGGAGATACTCAGAATGCATCTGGATATGGTCCTGGATATGGATATCAGGTCTGGATATGACAGCCTGCTTTAGGTGGCCCTGTTTTAGCAGGGGGGTTGGACCAGATGACCTCCAGAAGTCCCTTCCAACTTTAGCTATTCTGTGATTAAAAGCCCACATTTTTAGATTAAACCCACCTAGTAATTCTGCAGTCCTTTGACAGCAAAAATGGATCTGACTAATGGGCTTCTTTAATGCACCCTATTAAATGATAGACAATGCCCTGTATTCTTCTATTTCTTACTTTATTTCAGTTCTGTGTGTTACCAAGCACACGACATCCAACTGTAATCTAAGGACCCCTAATAAATGATTAAACATTAAAATGAAGTACATTAGGAATGTGAATCAGCACTACTGAGAACAATTTTATTAAGTTAGCAATCTGTTTGGACTCTTTTCACTCTTCTATATAACCAGGTATCAGCACATTTTCAGGGAGTGTTCTGAGAGCTTGAATTTCTCCTAGGTTATAGCAACCCATGGGTTCAGTCACACACTTGCATTTTTAGGTGAATGTTCTAACCAATTTCTTATTCAAACCATGAAACTTGAGCATTTTTGAAACCTTCACAGCAAAAATACCTTTTACTTTTGACTTGTGAGAAGGAGGAAGGGAGGAAACCATCTGATTCAAGCTGCCATAAAGGACTTGTCTTTTTGTGCCAAGAAATACAAATAATAGTGCTCACAGCAAGACTCCAGTTTTAGTCTGTCTTGTGTATCAGAGAGGGAAATGCTTTTCTCCAGGTACAGTGGTATGTGCACAGCGAGGGATGGTAGTTTTTACCTTTTGCAAAACTGTGCCAGGCATTAGTCCCTGCTCTTCTGTCTCATAGCACAGAAAAGGGAATGGGGATGTAATTGAAGCCTGAAAGGTTTCTTCATACTGTTGTCTCACACCACCCCTTTCAAACTACTAAAGTTAAGGTACATTGCTATAAGAATGTAAAAGTCTGTGAATTTTGAAACTTGTAAATGCATCACATGAGGAAATTGTTACTGCATATCATGATATTATGTTTATTGTGATTTAAACAGGTATCAAGATGCTATCAGTAAGTATGAGTCTGTAATGAAAACTGAGCCAGATGTTCCAATTTATGCTACTCGTGCCAAAGAAAGGATCTGCCACTGCTTGTCGAAGGTAATACTGGTTATATCTGTCTGTCAACTTCTTTAAAGCAAACACCATCACAAAAAAAACAAGCCACAGCACTACATGACTTCTGTTGTACTTTCTCCTCCCTAGAACCAGCAGGCTACAGAAGCCATAAAAGTTTGTACAGAAGTTCTGCAACTGGAGTCAACCAATGTGAATGCCCTGAAAGACAGAGCAGAAGCTTATCTGCTGGAAGACCTTTATGAAGAAGGTACAGTTGTATGCAGTTTGCACATACTTTTTTGTGTGCATTTAAAATGCAGTCAGTGTTTTGACTGGTTTTTAACATGCACTTTGATTCTGTACTATGTTGCTATCCCTAATCAGCACTGGTAGTTGCAGATTTCACAAAAATACCTGCTGGTAATTTTGTCTTGATGAGTATGAGTGGAATGTACTTGTTCCATCTACAGCGCAGTTGTCTTTACAACAGTGGGCTATGTTCAGGATGTTTTATGAAACTGCAGCTTACTCAGCTTACTTAAACACATTTTATATAATCAGCAGTGTCAGACAGCTGTTTAGAAATAAAAGGTAATTATAGTTAGGGTGATATAAATCCATTTTAGGAACTCTATTTTAATGTTTTTATGTGGCAGCATGAAACAACACTGTTCACCCTCTAGCATGTATTGAGGGCAGAGGAAGATGATAGCCATTCCTTCACCTCTATGGGTCTCTAGTGCTGTTAAGGGCAGTAAACTGATGCCACTCCTTAGGCTGAGTTTCCCATGCAGGGTTTCTGTAAAACGTATATTGTTATATGGTCCCATCTGCAGCCTCAGGAAGTAGGGACTGAGTAGTAAGTGCCTTGAGTACACCATTATGTTGTTACCTGGCTTCTTTGAGTGCTAATGTGCTATTAAAAACAAATCTTAAAAAGCTAATTTAGTGATGTCATTTCCACAAGAAACAAGAAGGAAATTCGAACAGTCTGGCTGTTCAGCCCCTGAGCTCAGTCATGCAGCAGTTCCTGAAGCATTGGGCTGTTTCAGTTAAATGTGATGGAGAGGACTTGTAGGCTTTAAATCTACAGAAAACTAGTTCCATAATTTTTAGTACTTACAGAGCAATTTTTCTGTTCTGTATTCTGGTACCGGATCTTTTGCTTTAGAACTCAAAAAAAGTCTTTCTGATTTAAACATTCATGAGGTGGCTGTTCTCATTTATAGCACACAGTTGGGTTTTTTTGCTTTTTTGAGAAATCAAGGAGAGATGATACTGCTCACCTCCTGAAGCTTGCTTCGAATGTGAGATACCCATTTTGTTCTCATATTAGGCCTCCTGGCTCAAATCAAAACACAGTATAAAGAGGACTGGTCAGACAGTCCTTTTCATCAGACTGGCTGTAGACTTTGCTGAGACTGGCAAGCCTTCTTCCCCCTTACAAGAAAAAGGGTGAAAGACAGCGTTAATTCAGAGAACTGATGGCCTTTGTACAAAGGGGGGTTGCTTAAAAACCCCCAACAAACCCAAAGTATGAGGAAAAATCTTCTGTTTTTCTTAGTCTAATGGTCTTCCTTCTGTTAATTAGAACTGCAGTGTCAGCCTAAAAGTAAGACTCAGGAAGATTTCACAGTGATGAGGCCCCCTTTAGGCATTTCCTCATCTTTTTCTCTACTTCAGAACAGTGGAAGTATATTCAGTGAGTGCTGGGAAAAGTACATGTACACATGAATAAAAAAACCCCTCAGAACCCAAACACTTCCCTAAAAAGAGTTTAAAGGGTACGAGATAGGTTTGTGCAGAGGTTTTTTGATGTAAAAGGAAGGAATATCAGCAAAAGGAGAACCCAAAGGAAATTTAAGGTTGTTTTCTCTCTTAAGGATGTCTGAATCTTCAGCCTAGAGAGGGTGCAGATGGGCAGGCCATACAGGCCCTGCTGTGAGTCCTCTTTGATGTACCTTTTGCTTCTTACTAATGGACAGAATTGATCTGTTTGTTTTCTTGAAGTTGATGAATCTCAATTTGGACCTTTCTAACATTATCTTCAGTTAAATCCTTATCTGTTTCTCGTTCCTGTAGGGTCAGAGAGTCTGGCAACTCTTGCAAACTTGGGGGGTGTGTGTGGAAGCTTTGTAATGAGGTCCTGCACAAATGCAGCTTCATCTTATGATGGAGCAAATGCTTACCTATTATGGGATGTAAGGAAACGTGGAGGGAACACACCTAGGACCTGGGAGAGCTTATTTCCTTCGCTGGAGCCTACTGGCTTGGCCTGGCCTGGTTCTAAGTGGTCAACCATGCTAGAGTGGAACCGTGCTCATCCAAATCCCTGTGGCTTGGCATATCGTCTGCCTTTCTCGTGCCCTTGACAGGAGTGACATGATTATAGTTACACTTTGCCTTCCAGCAGAGCCTCCATAAACACTATTATAGCCCATTAATGTTAGTCTGCCTAAAGGTGCTTCCATTTATCCTTAAGTTTTAACTGCTGTAAAAATGATGGCTGATTTCTCTCTGTTGTAGAGAACAGTAGAGCAATTAAAACTGTAGCCTTATATTTAAAGGGGAAACTGATTCTCATTCTCCTCTCAAGAAAACTTCAAGCTGCAGGCACCCATTTTCCTGTTTTAAAGCCAGAAAATTTTGAATTACTTGCAATTCAGAACTTTGAAGGCTATTATTGTTAAGTCTTCAAGATGCATTTCAGTATATATTGCTGAGTTCTGATTCCCATCAAATGGGTTTAATTACTTTATAATCACATGGGATCCAGGGCTTGTCTACAGAGACAGATGTGTAATGACTCAGTTTCTGGCTTACCTCAGAAGTACAGGAGTCTGCCTGAAGTGTACAGCACGAGTTTTGTAAAAGAATTAAAACCCCCACCTTTTTCTGTTCCCCCTCCTCCCTACCCTACTGCTGTAGAGGAAGGAGTCCCTATTTCAGTAAGACCATAAATGGTTTAGTTATTCCTCTAACAGCTGACGTGGACATAGGTTGTCTGCAGTTACTGGTGTTTGATAGTTAATGACCTCTGCATGTGGAATAGTGGGAATCTTGGTCACTCTGTTTTAGAGTTGGTAGGCAAGATAGGAAAGCCAGCTAAGGTATTTAGAGATATGATGTGCTTAGTGTCTGAGAGGTTGTGAAAACTCTTGTACTGAAAGAAGGAGAGTTAGATTTGACTAAGGTATTTGTACTGAAGCTGATACTGGTAACTGGTTGTTCCTTTTGTCATGGGATACATGGGGCAGGATGAAAGGAAGAAAGGGAATGCTCACTGAAATAGCAGGTCAGTGCTTCTTATAGGGTATGTGAGGGACTAGTACATTTAGAAATAGGGACTGAGCAGAACTGATTTAATATCTCATTTGACATGAAATAGGAATATTTCTCATGTTTTCATAGCAAACTGCTGGTGGTGAGGAAGCTGTTACCCTGCTTCTGCCTGCTTCCAGCCCTCACCCCTCAGGTGGGGAGAGCATTAGCTCTCTGAAAGAAGAAAATTCCTACACTGGAAAGTACCATCAAAACTGAAGCATCTTCCAACTGGGAGAATGCAAAATATACTTGCCATCAGGTGTGCTGGGTGCATTCCATCTGCAGTGTGCAGCACTGAAAACCATGCCTTCCTGTGTGCTCGGTGCTTGCAGCCTTTAAATAAGGGAGTCAGTCTTGTACTGTCACTGTAAATCCTTTACCCTGAGTAGCTTGGTTTCCAGCAGCAGTGTGTGCTGTAGATGATGTGGTGCTCAGTGACGTTGAGCAATCTGATCTGCATTTGGCAGACATTGTGGTGGGACCTCCCATTATTACATGAAGCAGATTAAGTATTCTGGTGCTTAAAATCATTGGAGTGGTAAAGCAGCATGATGAAATCCCTGCATTTGCGTTCTTTTTATCAGTTTTGACAGCATATGTTGGGCACACACATTAGTGTACACTCCTGTTTGTTGGGGCTTTTTTAATGACTGGACAAATGATTTTACAAATACCAGCAGAAGCCAAAATGCTTTTTGAAGCGGCAAATGACAGTGTCCAGTGATGTGAAAATGAGTAGAAATTGTTCTGTTTATAATAGCACATGAAGCTATTGGGGCACTGGAAATACTTTTTGGATTATTGTGTTGTGGTTTTGTGGTGTGTTTTTTCAGTAACCAAAGCAAGATTGCAGTGGTATCAGATGTCTGGGTAATACGAATTCATTAGCACTTCCTGCTGTCTTGCTCAGAAACAGTGAAAAACAAATGTAACACCTGCTGAGAAATAGCATCTGCTTGGAAATAATCTGTTGCAAGTACTTTGTCTAACTGGAGAAACCTTGGATCTGCAAATGAGACTTTGCAGATAAGAATAGTGAAAGAAGAGCAGTTTCATTAAAGACTTAAAAACAGTTGCTTCCCTTGATAAGTCTTGATATTAAAGAATTTGTGTACTTGGTGTCTTAAGCATTCATTGCCACTTACAATAGTAATATAGTTTACTTAAAGTATTGACCTGAAATGTCTTAAAAATTCATGAATACATTACAGTACCTCTTGCTTTCATTCCTGAGAAATGCCACTTCTTGAAGGAAAAGTGAGAGCGTGCCTTTGGGGAAAACCCCAACCTTAAAACATGTTATGCAGAGGTGTAAAAGGCAAATATTTGTCTTGCACTAACAGTATGAACCTCCTTGTAACCTGCAATCCATCTTCATCGCCATTAGAGGGGAAGAGGCTTTTTATCCTCTTGATTGAGGTGAACAGGGAGAAGAAGGAATATTAGTTTAATATTATTTGTCATGCATCTTCGCTTGAGCAGCAATGTGGGACTAACACTGTGCAGTGAGCTTTTCAGATACCAGCTCCTGAAATTTCCTTCTTGACTTCTTTTTCATCCCTGTCCTTAGATGCTCATTACATTCATCCATGTGCCTGTTGTAGCTTCTAGAGAGTGTTCTGACCCACTACTAATAATCTCGCTTCTTCCTTTCCAAAAAGTGTGATGAACCCAGAGAAAGAACAACGCCTAATTTATATGTGAAAAACTCATCTCCTCTACTCAAAGGTTTTCTAATTTGTGGAAAACCCTCACCCCAAAACATGGAAAGCTGAAATAAAAGCTCTGCTGTTTGCATATGGAAATAGCACACCTTCAGTTTTGGCGAGTGGTTGAGTTCTTTAAATTGAAGTGTATGACAGAGTTGTGTAATCATTCTTTTATTTACTTTTTTTACTAAAGCTATTAAAGACTATGAGACTGCTCAAGCCAATAGTGAAAACGACCAGCAGATTCGGGAGGGGCTGGAACGTGCCCAGAAGATGCTGAAGCAATCACAGAAGAGGGATTACTATAAAATCTTAGGAGTAAAAAGGTGAGATATTAATACCTGAGATGATAATATGGAAGTTGGTTATTAAACCAGTACATCTAGGGCTGATCATTTGAATTTGTTCTGCTGAATGTTCCTGTATGTTACTACATTGATTTTCTTCCTGTAGCAGTTTACAGTGTTCAGCTTTTAAGTAGCATTTGTTTGTAGTTCCTTTTGGATAGAATAAAAAAAACAACGTTGGGAAGAAAGGGAATAGATCCCTTGGCAAGAAATTCTTAGTATAGATGAAGGGTCAGGTGAATGAATTTGGGATGAAATGAAGACTGGAGAGAATTACTGAAAGCAACAAAAAATGAAACTGTGGCAGGTAGTGTGACAAATAGGAAGAGTTTGAAAGGAGTAGCTGAAAGGCATCTAGAATACTTCTGCCGTTAACCTTGAGAAACCAGCAACTTCCCTTCCTCACAAGAACTGAGCAGATGTCTAGTTCTGAACTAGTATTGCTCAACTTTCCAGTTGGGAACTAGTTCAATCTCTACTCTGTATTTTTTGTTACTGATTGTAAGTTCTTCAGACTGGGAACTGTTATTCTGCAGGGTAGCTGGCAGTAGCACCTCTCCAAGGAAAATAAGTGGGTGGTGAATGAAAGAGTGAGTAATCTTTGTTTAAAGTTTCAGCCTTCTTCTGTTTGTTTGCATAAAGAATCTTCAGTGCCACTCCAGAAGGCTGACTTAGCTCCTCATCGTTTTCCTGATGGCCTTAGTTACTATGTCAGTGTTTAAAATAAACCTGTAGATTCACTAATGTGCACATGCACAACTAGAGAATTTAAAGTTGTGATTTTATCCATCCAGGAATGCTCGAAAGCAGGAAATCATAAAAGCTTACAGAAAGCTGGCATCCCAATGGCACCCTGATAATTTCCAGAGTGAGGAAGAAAAGAAGAAAGCAGAGAAAAAATTCATTGATATAGCAGCTGCTAAAGAAGTCCTCACTGACCCAGGTAATGATTGTTCTTATGACTTTTTTTAATTACATTTTTACAGTAGTGTAAAATTCAGCAAGTGTAAGTCATAAGCATTGCAGCTTCTCCTTTTCTCTTTCTCCTCTTACCTGTCTTAAGACAACAGTGCAGTAATACTTGCATCCAATCTGTTGCATGAAGTCAGATGTAAACCTGGAATGAATTACTGTGTTTCAGTGACTGTAAACTAAAGTCTCTTTAGGGTATCATTTTGCAGAGATTTCCAGGATTGATTAGCTCTGGAGTTCATAGACTCATACAGTGGTTTGGGTTGGAAGGGACCTTAAAGATCATAGACTTCAACCCCCACTGCCACAGGCAGGGACACCTTTTATTACACCGGGCTGCTGAAAGCCCTGTCCAACCTGGCCTTGAACACAACTCATCAAGGACAAAATACCCCAATTATTTGTTGGGGTAGTGCAGCTGTCCTGTTTCTGTTGAAATTCATACCTGCCCTGTGGGACAGCCAGGTGCTGCCTTGCCTTGCTTTTTTAAACCAAATGACTTGAAGTTTTTCGTGCAGTGTGTTCATGGAGTTAATCTCTTCTCTGCCAGTGTCCTGGACAGCTTGGAAAAACTCAGAGTAATTTAGGTTCTACAGATGTTGCTAATACAAGTGTTAATTGCAGCTCCGTGGCTGGGGCAAGGGGCATGTCTGTGTGTGTGTCTGTTACCAGCCCTCAAAGATGGTTGGTGTTCTTGCCCTGACTACTGTGTTGTGATTCCACCTTGGCTTTGTTTCCTCTAGAAATGCGGCGGAAGTTTGATGCGGGAGAGGACCCACTGGATGCGGAGAGTCAGCAGGGTGGGGGAAACCCCTTCCACAGGAACTGGAACACATGGCAAGGATTCAACCCCTTTGGATCGGGGGGAGGACCGTTTACATTCAAATTCCACTTCAGTTAGAGCCAAGACTGTTTCCGGTGGCTGCTGCTGTTTTTTACTTAATTCGTTGAAAAATAAAAAGTCTCTCAGTTCAAGACCCCAAAATCTTAATTTCTGATGTTGTCCTTAACCCAGAGTCTTACTGCACTGGAAGAAACTTCCTTCTTTTAGGATTCAGAGGCTTTGCTTTGTGATGAACTTGCCAAACTCATACCGGTTTGGTTTATTCCTGGGGGGGTTTTGTTACTGCCTGTCTGTTTGTGGTTATATAGGACACGTTGATTCCTATGGATGGAAAAACCAGTAAGAGGCTACTTAGGACAACACTTAAACATAAATGTAGGACTCAAGTATATGCTTCAAAGTAAAAATGCATGTAAATATTTTTCTGGATTGGGGCCTAATAAACATGGAAAAGGTAGTTACAATAGTCTCTATGTTAACAAACAGTTGTGCTGGGCAGAGGCATCCATCTCTCAGTATTCTTAAAAGGAACCCCTGGGGACCACCTGCTCCTGTACTACTGTCAGCTGTGCCATAGGTGGGGTGGAGAGGCTGTGTGACCCAACAACTGCCCTCAGAGAAGATTGATTGTAAGTGATTGTGTTTGAAAATGTCTGCTCACTTCAGTCACTAACCTGGAATAAACTGGGGTCATTGCCCTGGGGGTAGTTGTCAGCTATGAAGGTAAAAAACATAGATGTGATATGTTTTAAAAGACCTTATTGGGATGTGATTTGGGATGTTTTGGTTTCATGTTTGAGTAGTTTGCACTTTATCAAAATACCTGCTTGAGATCTGAGCAAAAAATCTGATGTGATATTTCCCTGACTGTGCAGCAATTTGTTACTTCTCTGTACATCAACTCAGAGCCCATACAGGTTGTGAGAGGAGCGGGACTAGGGTATTGGTTCCAGCCTTACCCTGTAACATGACTTCAGTTCTGCCGGGGGCTGGCACAGTGAGTTAATGCTATGTGAAACCGAAGTCATTTTGTTTTGTGTACCAGCCACAGTGCTGTAAAAGCCATTGTGTGCAAAAAGGAGGGATTCACTTCCCATTAGCCAAGAGTCTGATTTATTTTTCCAAGGTGTGTGTAGCTAATACTGGTTTAGGGTGACTGACGGAAATGTGTGAGTGCCATCTGAGGGGCTACAGGGCAGTCACTGCTCGGAGTCATCTTCTGTAACAGAGTTTCAGCAGCAGCCGTGCTTTTAGAATGCAGGAATTGCAGTTCATCAGTGTTGTCTTGATTGGATTCTAACTGGAGAACAGTAGTCAGTTGATGGAGCCTTCTCTCACTTGAGTTCATGTGTTTGAAATCATAAAGCCTCAGTAAAACAAATGAAGTTGGCACATAAGGCTTTTCTTTTTGGTTACTATAATGAGAGTTGCTGTTGAAGCGTAAGCCCTTGTCTCCTGCCTCAGTACTTTTACATACGTAACTGTGCGGCCACGTGATGTCCTAAATTTGCTTGCACAACAAAT
>JBCJKH010013110.1:16865-48207 GCA_039877255.1 Loriculus beryllinus | reverse complement strand
GCGTGTCCCAGCGACACACACGTCTTCAAAGGACTGCTCTCCTTGCTCTTGCTTCTTTGGTTTTGTTCCCTTTTGTTTCTAATTGGTGATATCAATAAGATACCTAAATATGCTTATTTCACCATGCCAGGATTAGATGTAGGTGATTTGATTTTACACTACTCACATGCTTGAACCATCAAAAAAGCATTTTAACACAAACAGTATCTGTTTTTAATGACAGAAGTGCAAATTCAATGCAGAGCAACAGAAACTACATTTCAGCACTCAAGAGCTCTCAATTAAGAGTTTAACGGAATAGAACCTTGGAAATGTGATAGAGGAAACTTCCATTAAGTGTACAAGTCCAATTTCCAAATAATGTAAACTAAATGTGCCAAATAATAATCTAAAACAAAAACATCCCTCATCCTCCCCCCTCCCTGCCTCCAGTAGGTTTAGTTTAACAGTATCCAGCCCAACATTTTGACTTCTGGTTGAGTAAAAAAAAAGACAACTGACATTGAATCCAAACTGATTGAAAATAGGACTGTAGATGAGATACAATGCAGTTCTGCCACTACTGACTAATGTCTTTATGAAGTGCCTTGAGATGCACATGGGTAGGGAAAGCAACCCTGTCAACGCAGACATATCCCCTGCCCAAACATTCTGTTTTACAAAATAACTGCTTGCTTACATGAAAAGCGCATCCTGCTAAAATAAAAACCAAAAGCAAATAAAATGTGGTATTTCGGGGAAGACAGAGAGCTCTGAAGTTTTCTCAAAAAATCTCAGTTTACATATATATATGAATTAGGTTTTTTCCAGAACATCACAGCATTTAAACAAATGAGAAGAGTACACTACTGCAGTTACAGATGCTTGTAGTCTGGAAAAGATCGTAGCAGTGCAGAGTTACATCTTCCCAGAGCAGACGTAAAATAAGCTGGAGATGAGTGGGACTCATACATATTAAGCATTGTTACTGGCAGTAACCATTCAAGAAAAGAAAAAAATGGAGGAGAAAATAAAGAAAGTTGAATCATACCCTGACTAAAACAGTTTTGTTGGTACAAATATCCTTGTGTAGGTTAAGGTCTCTACAGAAAGATACAGCAGCATAAATACAGTGGCTCACATTTTAAAAACAACAGGGGAAAAGCGAAGATAAAACAGGAACTAAGATGGAAGTTTGTAGGACAAAGAAGAAGAAAATAGGGAAACAAAACAAATTTAAAGCATGAAAAGAAGCTTGTTGAAAGAAAAGGTAAATGAGAACCATTATTAGTATCTTACGGATGGGAGGAAATGAAAAACCAGTGACGTATGTCATATCAGCCAGGACTTAATATTCAACTATATTTCCCTTAGCTCCCAATCTATTTACATCTAAATTATCAACGGTTGTATCTGTAGCCATGATAAGCCTCAGATTAAGTATCTTCTCTTAACTTTTGAATTGCCTCCAAAAACAGTTAAACAACATTTTACTAGTAAAAGATTACAAACTGAGGACTCCCAAGATTTTCAGCTACCAATGAAGATAAAACCCAGATATGGACCTTTGCCAAACAGGAAGAAGTATTCTGCAAAAATGATAAGATCAAACACTAGAGGCAGGATTCTGCTGCAGCTGGAGGCTAAAATTCAGACAATGAATGCTGAAATACAGAATAAATATATTTCCTCTTGTATAATTTGGGTGGAGAAGAGTGAAAATAGAAGTAGTACTGCCACTTCAAAGTTCTGTTCAATTTTCATAAAGAGTTGGACCTTCCAACCTACAGCCACCAACAGCCAGCTTGCCTTACCAGAAATCTCATCACTTTACGCTACCCCTTAAAAAGAAATCCAGTTCAGAAAAAAACCACAAATGCAGACCAAACATTCTGAAGAATTCCAGAAAGGGTTGTGCTGAAGAGGGATTTTGGGAACTGAAGACAGTGAGAGCAGCAGCAGCAATACAGAACTACCAAAATGGTGTCTACTGATTCCTTAAGAGTAGAGTGAATCCAATTTTCCTGTTGTTCCCCCTCCCTCCCCCCCATTTTTTAGCTGCATGTTGTTTTTGCTGAATACTATACAGTTAATACAGACTTTTCCACTGAAATATTATACCCATACTCACAGCAACAGCTGAGCATTCCTAAACTACTTTGCTACCAGAAAGTATGCACTTTATTGGCCTTACCATTGATAAGACATTGCTCAGGCCTTTCTACTGCTCTAAACATGAAAATATTAAGTGAAAACAAAACCGAAGCCCTAAGCATCACTAGAGGCACTATGATACACATTTAGTTGTTATCTGAGCTGTCTTTAAGGTATCTGTAATGTCTCTCTAGCTGCCAGAGACAGATGACCACAAAGAGAGCCCTGCTTACCCCTCACCCCAAGGTCTTTCTCCCAACAGTGCAGCCAGGATTCTTCCAACCCTGCTTTGTTCTGCAGTGCTACAGCAAGCATGGCCAGTTCTCCCTACTCACCACGGAGGGTAGATGTGGATGACATCCTGTGGCCTGCTCTTCAGGTAAGCTGCTGTCTCTCTCGCAAAGAGGACTTTGAGTATTGGTTCTCTTGCATTGATGACAGCATCCTTGGATGAAACGGTAGCAGGAGACTGTTCCAGCTGCTGGCAGATGGCAACCTGTATTGTACATTCCTCAACCATCTCTAATATCTTCACAATTAAGACACCAGATTTATCTGAAGAGTAAATGAGAAAGAAAAATAAAAATGTAAAGTCTGGATAAGGAAAAAGAAATTCTGGCACTCTGAAGATGTGCATCCCTCTGCTCTCTGCAGAGCTGACTATGAAAAATACACATATGAGTAGAATACATTGCCCCACTAAAAGACTTACGTTAAGGTTTTGTGGTTTTCTTTTCTTTATAGATGCTATTAATAAAAGCCTACCTGAACTTCTCTCAAACACCAAACAAATCACAAATTCTTTACAAGAAGCCCTCTCCCACCATATTAGAACTTTTTAATCTTGCACCTCACTTTGTTCAGGTTTTTTTTTATTAGATAATGCACAAAATAGATTTATTTGGAAACTGAATAACCACACTGTGTTAAAATTGAAGCTGTTTGTCCTCCTTCATCTTTTTCAAACAACTATCAAGGACCAAGTTAGAATAGTACCTGCTAGTTAGAAAATCTCTAAAAGCTGATAATTCACATTTAGAGATGAATATGGAGAAACAGGAAGTAAGATAGATGCACCACCTAAAAACTGTCACAAAACTGATCGTCCATTTTATCAGTAGGCAATCAGGATACAGAAGGCTTTTTTGCTTTAAAGCATGAACAGATACCAGTATCCCCAGTTTGATTCTAAGCATTTTCATCTACGCTGAGCAGGAAAGAACTTTGAGATGAAATGAAATTACTTCTAGCTCCTCAGCAGTCTGCACAGGGCAGGGGCTCCTCAGACAGACATGGGTCTATACTGTAAGATTACATAAGAGTGATTCTCCTCCTCACTTAGCCTCGCTCAAATTTGCACTCTGGTCACTGAGGGGAGAATTGTTATCTACCTGTCTAATGCTATGAGCAGTTAGTGGGAAAAGACAGAGTGCCAGAGGACAGGAACAGCAAAGCCCCAATTCTACCCACTTTGATCTACAAGTTGTGCTGGGAAAAGCACAGCATCTCAAGGAAAACAGCTGATATAAATTATTGTCTTCCCACAGCAAAGAAGAAACGGGAGGAACTGTGAACGTGATACTGGAACTTAATGGCAGAGCTGCATTAGTTATTTGTTTGTTTATTTTAGGGCCCATTTCACAATTGTGAATGCCTTTCCTTTGGAAAATAAATCAAAATATTTGAGTTTTAGTTTATGAGAAACTTGGGGAAAAAAAAAAAAAAAGTAACAACCAAACCCTCAAGAAACCCAAACCAAAGAAACTGGGCCCTAAAACCTTTCAGGTTGGTTTAATAAAGTTGAATTCTAAAAAGAATTAAAAAGGAACAAAAACCAAGAGAAAGAAATAAAAAAAGAGAAGAAACTATTATGTCCCTATTTTGTATTCCCCAGTCTTTATTACATTTTATACTGAAACTGAAATAATTTTGAAATATAAACCTGAAATGTTCTTGAAACCACTTTTATGTGAACCAAATTTTCATCACATGCAACATGCTTCTTTAAAGCATTCTGTTTCCCATGAAGCAGTATTTTCCAGCAGGATAAAGGGTTCCAACTGAAAGTACCCCATGTGATGTGTATCAGCCACTTCTGTCCAAGCCATTAAAGCTTTTCCGGATCTGAGAAGTAAGACTGGAAGTGGTCCTTTCTGCCATGTTTTTTGAGAGTGGGTGATGAAAAGAGATGGTTGCCACTGCTATTACTCCTCACCCCATCACCGTCTCAGTGAAGGCTGTAACACTGCAGTGCTACTCCAAATACTGCACTGCATTAAGGTCTGCTTATGTGCAAACTTAGCAGAATAACTTCTGCTAAGTGTGAGCGTGGGCTAGTTTTCTATGCCTAAAGGCAAGGACTTAGAATATTCACACTTGAATTCTGTTTTGCCTGACTAGCTGCAGTTGTGGTCCTCTGTCAACCCCAAGTCATCTGGCATGCATAAACAAATTCTCCCAACCACAAAAATTCTCAGCCTTCAAAGTAACTGAGTAGTTACCTCTCCTCTCTAGACATACTGCACAATGTGCATTTCCATTCGTTTTAAAAACCGAGTCACAAAAAAGAAATAAACTTTAATTTTGAAACACGCCAACATTTATTAAAAAAAAAAAAAAAAGAAAAAATATTAAGACAGCCTGGGAGAGACTGTTCATAACTTCCAAACTACGCTTTTTGTATGTGCAGAAGTTGATGACAATTCTTACTGGTCAGTAGTGTATGTGTTACTCAGCTGATAAAGCAGATTGAAGACAATGAAGGACACCTAGTAACATTTTTCTTTTAAATACCTCTGACTATAAACCAGTTTAAAATACTGGGTGAATTAAAAACTGTATCTATATCAAAGCTCCTAAAAGACACTGGAGGAAAAACCCTATCAAGGTACCAGAGTCTCTTGCAAGCCAGTCTTAAAGTTGTTTCAAACACGTGGACCTGATACTAGATGAAGATGAATGCTTCTACATTAAAAGCAGCTCAATTTCAACAACTAGCCAAGTCTCACACTTGGCACACATGCACATTCTACAGAACCACAATCTATTTGTTTATTTAGATGCATAGAGATAGTTTAATTTAATTACTTCAAAATTGTTATTACTGCTGATGATAGAATCCTCTCTCAAACAACATGGCAAAGCACTTTGGATTCCTGGCACACGATGAAACACCAAAGTTCAGAATGTAGCTTTGATTTTAATTCATTTGGCTCTTGTATTGTTATGTCAATCAAAAATAAATCAAATATATATGGCAGCACATTGAAGGGAGAATTTGTGGGTGAGGAGATGGGCTGGATCACTGCAATTTCTAGTTTCCAGAAAAGTTTACTTGTTTGTTCATCCATGTGAAAAGCTCACTTTAAGCTGTTGCAGTGTTCTCTTTCACCTTGGATAATTCACAGAAGTTCTCACTTGCTCAAATCCTCACTCATATAATTTTACTTGCAAAGCAGAATCACAGCCCAAGAAATTCAAACTTGCAGAGGTACAGGTTTCATGGCAAAACCTAGTAATCTTAAACAAGGAAGAATACAATATGTATTAAAAAAGGTGCAAGCAAGAACTGTGCTGCAATCCTGTCCATTCCTACACTGCATATCCTTTTATTTCCTATTCTGCTGTCTGTATGACTCATTAATTTATTTCTTCAGGGTTTGTTTTTAACAAAATCCATGCACTAATCCACCAAAGGCCACCAAAGCACATGAGCAGATACTAGGAAGAAGAGGGAAGAAGTGATGGAAAGAGAGGAGGTGGGGCAGGAAGGGGCTGACGGAAGATGGTTCTTTTCAGTGACAGCCCAACCAGGCTGGATTAAGCCAGTTTCAAACTCTATCCAGTTACTTCTTTTCTTCTACCATGCCCAGGCTGGACTGTCCTTTGAAGCTCCTTCAGCATGCAGGAAGGACACACAAGATGAAGTCACTGAAGAGATATCATCTGTTCAAGGTGCATTGTCCACAGGCACATTTGATACCATCGATGTACATGTTCTACAACTCTTGGCCAAATCCTTTCATCTTTTTTGATCTTCAGTGTCCATAATGGATAAACACCACACTACAGTAATGAAAACATGAGTCACAGCATACCTAGCATTATCTTTCAACCACTGTCTCTAGGCATAATGTAATATAGTGCAGGGACCCTGAGAAAGAGTATGAAATGCAGGTACCTATGGAATGCTCATTTTAAAAACCCTTCAGTTTACTTACTTGAAGATAATCTTTCTCCTCCCACTGAAAGACAAGTCCACATGCACACTCACAGTAGGCATACAGCTGCCTGGATGTGTTCAGCAATCTTCCACTCAAACAGCAATTTGAGGACTACTCTTCTTTGGTGCCAGATGCCTCTGCAGCAGTGCTTGAGGGAGATAAAGATGGAAACCCAGATAGCTGCCTGGTGTGTGTCAGACATAGGTGCATTTCTCAGCAAAACCCTGGGCACTCTGAGCTTCTGGTGACAGAGGGGCTGCTGTAGCTCTGTGGTCCTGGAACAGCTGCCCCTTCCAGCACCTTCACACAGAGTCAGCTGGGAAGTTAGAGAAAACATCCACTGACACAGGCACAAGAACCATTTGAAAGATCTGGCCCCATAAACACAGAGAGCTCATTCATCCCAGGGGCATGAAGTATAAATTCAATCCCTGATGCACAAGGCTCGAGGTGCCACAAAGAGAGACAGAAAGGAGCTGATAAATGCGGTCGAGTGTGAATTTTGAAGACATACTTGGGATGTACAACATGCCTCCTCCAAAGTGCACCATTTAAAAGAAGGGGAGATAAGCCACCAGGGCCTGTTATGCTCCCTCATTTCTAATAGAATTTTATGTAAGAAGAAAAAGCCTTCACACAGCAACATGCTGACTACCAGGGATTCAAAATGTTGGTCACAGACGAGAGGGAGTACAAGAAAAATCAGATACTCGTGATGAGCTGGGTTAGTTTCCACCCATAAAGGTCACATCAGCCCTTTGCAGAACACTGCTGTGGTAAGTGCCACCCGCTGGAAGGCACCAGACAGAAATCATTGCTAGATGGACTATGATCAAAGAAATCAGTTCCTCCAGAACTCACAAGCAGTCCAGAATGAGGGAAAGCAGCAGGAAATACTGACTGGTGGGAAGAACAAGCCATTTAAGCAGGAAAGTATTTCTGGTGAATCCTCTTTATGATTGACAAGAAACAAACTCTGTCAAAAGCCGTCCACAGCAGCCCTGCCATAAGGAGCCTAGACAGGCAGATTCAGCATCACCCCACCAGCATACACAGAAGCTGTATCTTCAGGCTTCTGAGAGGTAGACGAAGAAATCCTGATTCAAACCTAGGCAAATGGGGCATCATCCTCTCACTGCTACTTTTAGCAGAAACTTTGAAAGCACAGGGAAAGGTCTGTTTGGCAACAGTGGCAATGGAACAAACCTGGCAAAGACCTTGGGCATAATTTCCAAAAAAGCCTGATGCTTTACAACTGTGAGATCAAAACAGTTCTATAGTGCATGGGTCCAGTAAAACAACCAGTAAGCAGGAGGACAAAAGTTATTCACAAGTTCTAAGAATACAGACACTAGTTCTGGTTCAGAAAGTCCCCGAGTCAGGGATGGTCAGGAGAGTTCAGAGAATATTTTAGTGAATGAATATATCATCAAGTGTTAACCCTGCTAGAATTTTTCCTAGGCACTTTGGTAGCTCTGGCTGCTTCCAGAAACAGGATTCTAAGCTAGAGGAACCTTTGGGTTGACCACCTAAGTAGATCTGCTCTTACATCACAGTTGATTATTTACTTCCAGGTGACCTCTGGGCTGTCAGTCTCTCACTCCGATTTGCAACCTGGACATGAAGTAGCTCAATTAAGATACAAGATATTTCAAGCACATGAGAGATAAACAAACAAATTTCACACTGAGTGCATTTCCCTGGTTAGTTCTTTCATTTCTGTTTATTATTTCAGTACATCGGGTGATGCTGGCCTTCAGTCATACACCATGTTGTATACCATGACATCAAAACATGTTTTGACGCAGTACTTTGCAGATGTTCTGCATTACTGTGAATTTCAGGAGAGTTAAAAATTAAAAGAAAAGAAAACCAAAGGAGTTCCCCATTCCTTTGGAGGTCATGGATCCTGAGATCTTGAACCTACAGTCTTTAGTAGAGTGATGGCCCTTAATCTTCAGAGCAAACAAAGTGGCTCCACAACAGATGCATATATTTAAGCCACATCAACACTGAATGTACATGGTCACAGATGACGCACTAGCCATGCCAAGGGCAGCTCTAGAGGGAAGCTAAGAAGAAAGCCAGTCTGCTTTGACTCTTAACAAGCAAAAAAGCAGCCGGGAGAGAAGAAAAGGAAAAACATTGAGGGGCACAATTTAAAAAAACAAATGTTCAGACATTCTGGCTTCAGTGCCTGAAATACAGCTCTAAAGTTTGTTTTAATAACTTCATAACTACCAATAAGGAATACAAATGAGGAGAAAAATATAGAAATTATGATCTCTTGGGGACTGCATATTTTATGTTTCTCTTGCTACACAGTGACAGGAAGCAGAACACACTGGAAGGCGAGGATCCATGGAACTTATGTATGGAAAAGCATCAGATGCGAACATCAGTAAGACCAAATGAAGTTTCACCTCACTCAAGTGAATTTTGTTAAAATGTTACTGCTCAAGTGTTCCAGAAACACTGTAGCCTTGAACAGAAAGCTCTCAAATGGAACAAACTCTCTTTAGAGTCAAGCCATGGAGCTCCAGCAGTCAGTCCCTATGAGGCTTACAGGACGAAGAAAGGTGCTTCAGGACAGCAAACCTGTGTACATGACTCCCCGATTGTGAAGAGGTAGCCAGTGTAGAGGGCAATTTTACCATGCTGTGCATGATTTGAATGTGTTAGCTGGGGTAGCCAATGCACCTCCACGCAGATCAGCTCAGCAGATCTGCGTGCCCAAGTAGACCCTTGCAATCCACTGTCAATCTCCAGGTGGAGATTCCAACTTTTTCACAGCCTGCACGAACACATCTGGTTGCTATTCTGATCTATACGTATCGTTATTCTTCCTGAGCTGGTAACTTCTGAAGCCATTCAAAAAGATTTTTTTCCTCAAAAACACACCAAGTTTTGCAAGCATGATGACTTTTTTGCCACATCTATATTCATTTTAAAAAGGCTGCTGAATTTGGCTGTGCTTTAAACATTACACATTCTTTATAGGAACATATGTAAGCTACTTGAAGTGTGCATGCCATTATTGTTTCTCATAAGAAAACAAGAACAATACACAGAATTCTTGTTTTAAAAAGACAAGTTTACATTTGTTTTTTTCCCAAATGCTGCAACAAGTCCAGACAGTTGGCTAGCAAAAAAACACAGAAATACAGATTTGTTGACTTGCCATCTCTCTAATTTATAGCATTAACTTTAAAGCAAAAAACTATCAAGAGCTAAGAAAATAAGCAACAACTGGCACAGCTCAGGTTTTTGTGTATTTAAAAGAATTTTGCATGGTAAAATGAAACCCTGTGAAGGACTACCCTTGTTTTCTTCATCTACACAGATAATTATTTGGGCAAGCCTCACAGCATTCAAGCTGCTAAAATCCTTTCTTCCCATCACCTCAACTAGTCACTGAAACTGGAAGTGAGGGAAGTCACTGTTTATGCCCTCTTCTGTAAGCCATTCAGCCTTCCTCAAAATGTGGGTTGCGTGTGAAGCCCTGTGCTCATCTCCAGGGCTTCATCCTCCTCCCCTCATGTGTGTGTTCCACTTGCCTCAGCAAACTGAAGAACTATTCCCCCTTGAAGGTCACTTTCCCCTAAGAGGAAGGAGTATTTTGGAAGGAAACATCAATGGTTTGAGTTTATTATCAGTTTATTACTCAAATTCACTTGTAATCCAATGTCAAATCTTAATCTCAGGCTAACAAATCTCGAACATCCTTATATAAAATTACAAGTCCTACAGAATAATATGCTTCTGCATTTTAGGTAAAGAACTGCAAGGGAAAGAAAAACAATGGGAAATGTATTGAAAGCAAAATTTCAGAAGTTACAGAAGGAATCTACATGAATTAGCTTCAAATACTGTTAGTGACCTCTGCTATCGACAGGAAAGTTGCCTGAATGTAACTGGGAAAAGCACTATTTTTCACACAATCCCCATACAACTAGCAGATGTTGACAGGAAAAGGTTTGGGTTTTCATTTTTCCCCCCACCCTTCTCTCTCTCTCTCTCAACTATCCACATCTCCTCTTCGCCCAAACAGGAAACTTCACGGGGAAGTTGCAGCACTACATACAGAAAAAAAGCTTGCAAACGGCCTAAAAGCCCTTGCACATAGTAGTCTCACATCATCAGCTTGACTGACTGGAGACTTGCTGTTATGGTGCCTGCACACCTCTCAGCCTCCCTTTTACATCTTGTAAAGGAAAGAAAAAGTTCTGGATTTGTGGCAAAGAGCCCGACATCCATCTCCATTAGAATTAAGCCACAGCAACCAACACTGTGTAGCATGCACAAGCTTTGGTCTTCTCTCTTTTCAGGCCTGTTTGATATGTTTAGCTTGATTACAGAAGTGGAATTACCAATCACCTTGCAAAAACACACATCCTTACTGAGTGCCTATCCCAACATAGGGTCAGGCTGCCAAAAAGGAATTTTAACCCAAAATTGTCAAGATGGAGAAAACACAAAGCTCTCTTCTACCCTGTGGAATGTATCAGCCAAAAGTGAGACCCCCGTGCACTGTATAAAAGCCAGAAAGTGCGTGCTGAAAGGAGGTGCTCTTTTCTGGGGTAGTGATTCATCCCAGTGTCCAAGAGGCAGCCAAACCACAATGGTTACGTACAGAAAGGGGTCAGGGGAGCAATCAGAGAGGAATTTTTTAAAAACAAAGCCAAAGCAAGGGGGTTTTGGATAACATGGGCCATTGAGACTACACAAAAGTAAACAGCACAACAAAGGCACAGAATTCTGTAACATGAAATGCCTAAAGGGGCAACAACCCACATTTCTGCAAACATTTTTTCTTAAATCTCAAATGAAAGAAAGACTTCAAACTGATCTTATTTGAAATTGCTCCCCTTTGCCCTGGCAATGAACTTATGGTCTGCCTCTCTACAGGATATCCAAAATGGTGTGACAGCTCCCCTAGCAACTAGGTTACTTCAATCCTCCACATGAAACTTCAGGCTCCTTTGCTAATTCAAGTTTGTCATTTAAGAAGTTCTTTACTTCTTTTGCTCAATCAGAAACAGACCTGGAAACAGAAATATTACTGGGCAAAGCAGAGGGGAAACAATATCCAAGAACAATTTCAGATTAGTGAGACACCCTTAGTATGTATCTAACAAGATAAAAGCTGAAAGTGGTATGTATTTGCTGGGCTGACACTTCACATTTCAGGCTAGAAGCAATAAGGTTATTTCAACCATTCTGTCATTTTCCGAACCAAACACCAATTTAATTTTGGTGACATGAAAGAGTACGGCCATTCTAAGAACAAAAGTATCAAAAATAAATTTTACCCTAGGGGAAAAAATATCCCTCAACTATTATCACAATTACTTTAATGATTATTTTATCATCTTCATGTTTTGGAATAAGGCTTGGAATTGGAAGTGAAATTTAGGCTGTGAAGTGTATTCCTAAGTTATGGCATGTTCAGCATCTTTCAGATATTTCAGCAAATGCTCACAGGGTAAATGAAACAGTAGTTTGTGTTAAAAGACTTCTGACTTTCTCAAGTTCTTGTAGATTTTCACCCTGATGACAAAAGGCATATCCCAGAAATGGTTCATCTTCTGCCAAAACTAAATCATCTTGAAGAGACTCATCAGAATTTTTTAAATGTATTTTGGAATAGAGCAAGGTATTTTCCCATAGCCTTTTTTCTCATAAAATGCTAACGAATTCTGACTCATTTTCTGAAAGAAGAATAATCAAAGGAAGGAATTCAGCCAGGGGCAGATGTTTAGCATGGAATATTTCAGCCTAGGAGTTTAAGTCTGACAAAATGGTGAGTAGCCAAGCACAAAGTGTTGTAATGACACGTGTGGCTAAGACAAAGAATATTAGTGTACTAGCAATGTTGCAGGTCCACTACTATAGACAACACTAAAAATTCTCATTTTATTAAAAAGACTGACCTATTCAGGATCAATTTGTGTTCTGTATTTCAGAGGAAGCAAGAGGATGTTCTCATACTACGTAAGAAAGATAAAGTACCCTCGTATTCATTAGTAACTCAGGTGGAGGATAACCAGCATGCAGAAGGCTTGACTGGTTTTAAGTCAACATTCCTGTAGAATTTACAACACAGAGGTTCTGAAAAGAGTTGACTAAAGACATTTCTAAGTCTTCAAGTACTGGCAACATTCCAGAAGACTAAAAGGATGATGATATTGTGCTACTATTCAGGAAGGGCAAACAAAGTGACCTACAATAACTGGAGAACATCTAGCTTGGTACCAGATCTAGGCAAAGTGACAGGAAAAATAAGTAAGGAATTAAGGTCAGAAATATAATGTGCCATTCCACATGGGTGGCATTTTGAATACGTAAGCATGCAAGTGGCCACAGGATGTAAGCCCTCTAAAGCTCCAGTGAGAGAATGTGAGACTAGCTTTAGCCAACAGTTTAGATGCGACTTAAAATCATACAACCTTCTTATGAAAATACAACCATCTTCACTATGAGTAACAAACTCTTTTAAGTGGAATGCAAAAAGAAATCATATATTTTATCTTCAGAGAACTTTGTGAATTACAGTTAGAGCTTCTCACCAGTGGACAGTCATAACTGAGTGAGAGCAGTTCCAGCAGGATTTAAAAGTAAACACTCATGCTATTAAATGGTTTCATCAATGACATAAAAACCAAGTTAAAAGCACAGTAAGAACTGTGTGGATACTGCAGTTTCAAGCAATGTGACTAAAGGAAGACAGGCTTGACATACATGATGATCTGAACTGCATGATTAGCTAGGCATACTCAATTGAAGCATATCTGGATATAGCACAAATACTTCCTTGTGTTTAGGTACAAGAAACACAAAGAGTAGCTGTAGAGTGGGAACTGGATCTCAGGAAACAACAGCTACAGAAGTTATGAAATCATACTGGACAATCAATTCAACGTGAAGTCCCAGCATAGTGCTGTGACTAAAGCACAACCCGCCTCAAACACTTATTAGAGGTCTTGAGCATACATGAGGCAAAATAGTGAACTGGACCTGGCCAATGGTTTTGATGAGACTAAAACCAGAAGAATACATACAGAGTAACCATACTTGTTCTTATGCCCATGCTGAAAAGTTTGAGAGGGTGCAGTAAAAAGCCATGCAGATCACTCAAAGACTGGTAAAAATGCTTTAGAGAACATTAAAGAGCTCAGACTGTTTAGTTTATGAAAGTTGTGAGGCAGCATGATTTTGCTATGCAAGTGCCAGAGAGGGAAAATGCCACATACTGAAGAGCTCTTTAATGTAATGGAGAAAGGCTTTACAAGAAACAAAAGAGGGGAACTGAAGCCAGACAAACTCAGATTTGGAAGAAAGCCCACTTTTAAAAATTTGGGAGTGGAATTAAGGACACTCTCAAGGCAAGTGATAGATTCCCTCATCCACATGTTTTCAAATTAATACCAGAGGACTTTCTGAAAAATAAATGGAAGTGAGCATGTGCTGAGAAACAAGTAGTTGGCTTAATGCAGAATAAATGCCTGAAATTTTGTAGTCTACAGTTACACATACATAAACTGATAAAAAACCCTACCCGTTTCTTTACATTTAACTCCAGGAATCCATTATCTCTCAAGAAATACTACTGAAAGTGACTAGTGCTATCAGTCACTTGTAACTACTTCACAAAACTCCCACCATTTCTTTTTTAGTGAGGTGCCTACTGTAGTTATGCTTCACGCCCATTTCACGGGTGTGTTCTATTTGTCCCTGTCATTCACAATTTCAGCACTTATCCATGGATACAGCTGACTTCAAAGATAACAAGGAAAGAGGAAAAAGGTGGTTATAAAGAAAAAGGTTAACAAGTTAGCAAGAACAAAAAAACCATCTGCACACCCACAATTAAACCTTGAATTGTCCTACAATCTGCTGAAAACACCATTTCCTTAGGTGATGCTGGAAATCAAGGAGTTGTGAGGAATCTGCATGGAGGGTCTCTAAGCCAAGTTCTTTGACATTTACATTCAAACAGTTTGATAACTGAGACATTATAAACCACCATATTTAGCTGAAATGTAATATTGGCTTAGAAGACAATCAACAGATTATTAAACTCGAGTCAGGGAAAACCCACAAAGAATACAAGTTTCAGTTGTACCCCTATGTGGGCCATGTATACATCCATGTTAGTATATACTTTCACACTGAAGTATATGTATAATGCTTCTTACCTGAGGGGATTTTAGCATCTGAAATACACTGATGCCTCCAGAAGCTAATGGCAGATCTTTCTCTGTTCTGCAGTCGACATAACCTCTCAGCTAGCCCACCCCTACAAAAAATAAAGGAATACTCAGTTTTGCCAGGAATCAGTATTCAGTTTTACCAAGTGACAAGCTGTAGGACAGATGGAATATGTATGCTTTGACTCTTAGAGACAGAAACATGCAGTAAAACTACATTTTGCAGATTAGTTCTCCTACTTTTGATTTTCCAATGGATATATTCCTAAAAAACCACACACTTAGCACCAATACACATACTAAAACATTTTCATTATCTTAGTGTTCAAAATCTTCACATTCTCAATCCTGTCTCCAACACAAGGACTGTAATGAAAGGTTTCCAACTTTTCCTTGCACTTATGCATGCATCCTAATAGGTCCTATAGTCAGTTGTGAATTCAAAACAAACCAGTGTAACCACCAGTTATAACAGGTTGGGTTTTTTTCCCTCCCAGATTTGTTTGTCTGTTGGCAAGGAGTGATCACAAAAATATTCTTTTACCCATACTTGACCCTATGATTCATTTCACAAGCTGGGTCAAGTGTGCAGTTTCAGTGGTCTGAACACTCTCCAAGGTGAAATTAATTTAGCATTCCCAAGGTGAGGAACAGAGGAGTGGCATCTAGCACAAATACATTTAAGGTAACACTAAAGCAATTCCTACCCCCAGAATCAAAGCCAGAAGACATAATTTCTCACTTGAAGAACAAAAAGACAAATGTGTTGGAAGCTGTCTCTGGGCTACTACAAAATTGCTCTGGACTACTATAGGAGTATTTGAACATTTTAATTTGTCTTCAAAGAAGTTATTTGCATAAAAGCCTACTTCATTCTTTCCTTCTAGTGCAAGTTTTTCCACAAGTACTATCCAGTATATCAATAAATATTTCCACGAAGGTGAAACGTGTCCTTGGGTTAAACTGGGTTAGGAGCCAACAGAGATGACATACAGCCACCTTATGGAAATTTGTGCACATTCTTAGAAAGTTTTGATTTTTTTTTTTTTTTAAAAAAAGCCAAAAGAAAAGCTTATAGTGCAAACACGGAACTGGAAGGATTCACACCTGTGGAAACCAAGAAGGAGCTAAAAAGGCTAAGCAGCATTTCAGTTAGGCTACATAAAAATCTCTTCTTGGTTAACAGACCTCCATACAAGCCAACAGGTTATATGAAAAGTAGTTAGCAGTCTCAGCTGAATGTCTAATGAACAGCTATATATTTGGCAAAATCATAACAATTGCAAGAATTATTAGATAGCATGGCTAAACATCTTAGGAGTAAAGATCACTGAATAAGGACTCAAATACAAGAGTAACATTTGACACAGAATAATCCATATAAGTTTTGTAGTTTACATTACTGCATCTCTTCCATGGCTAGTGTGGTTCAGGCAGGGAAGACAGAAACTCTGACTCCTTCAGAAGGGGAAAAAATCACTAACCCCCCCAAAGAAAGAGCCCACACTTAAGCTATAAAAATCTGCTATATTATGGAGAAAACAAAAATATTTAGGAAACCTTGGGCTCCAGTGAACCTCCAAGTAAGCTTAAGAACCTTGCTTAAATCTGCTTTTAATATGGACTTCAAGACACAGGGGCAATGGAAGTTTTGGTACCAAGAGCAGCACAGTCAAGCACTGAACTTTGTACAGGACAGTTTACTGTGCTGGTAACACTCTGCCCTGCCACATTTTCCCCAAAACTTAAGCACTCAAGCATTACTGCACTGCAACACTTGGGAGCAAGACAGTTCTATCAACTCTAGCAAATTGTCCACCCAGTTTCTCTTCTTGCCAAGGAAGCATTCCCAGATGCACTCGTAATTCAGCTTGGCTGCATCGTCTACATGAGCCATGCTGGGACAGGTAGATGCCAGCTCAGCTAGGCTTAGAAATACAGCAGTTAAACCCATTTTGAGTTTGCTTAAGTCTTGCATGCATGAGTCTCCCATTGAACTCTGTGGTTGGACTACAGCAATAAAAATTGGACTACAGCTAGTAGTTAAAATAATTTGATCAGGTGAAAGAAAACTGTTCAGCAGAAGTGTTCTAAAACCCTACTTCATACCTTTTACAGACAACAGTTAAAGAAATGTACTTTTTCTTGTCCAAATAATGCTAGAAAGCCTTAAGCTATGTGCACAAGACAGCACCTATTACCGGCTCAAAGCCTAATTTCTTCCCCCTTTCCCTGAAACAGGGCTATGGTTGTGCCCAGTCAGTCAGCTTCTACTATTCTCTAAGCCCACTACTGTTGCACCTATGGCAGGATCACCTTCCTGCTTTTGTGGCTATTGCACACAACAGTCATACACCATACTTGCTTCAGGTCTGATATGCCTACCAGGTAGGGTCTCACTGACACTTACAGCTTCATTACTAATTCGCTAACCATGCTTGTATTAGGATAACAGTTACTACAAAGGTCCATGAAAAGCAAAACTGCCTTTCGTTAGCAGCCCTTTGTCCTAATAAAATCAGTTTATGTTTGTTAATAATAATTCTTCTGTTCACTTTCCAAATGCAGTTAAAAACAGTTTGAACTAAAAACATCATAAAGCATTTTGCACTTCTTGACTGCAGAATATAAAATTTAAACAAAATACATTTATGAGCAGTTCTTAGCTGCTCATTGGAAATGTGTTTTTTTTAATAATGTCTGTTTGATACATTGTGAAATTGGAAAATACAATTCAAGGACATGCCATGCACAAAAGGAATTTGATGGCAAGAGAGTTGGTAGTTTATGGTTTGCTTCTTTTGAAAGGTAGAAACAAAGAAATGTAAATAGCACTCCAAACCCAGGAGGCTCAAACAAGTAAAACAAAGAAAAGGGTGCTTTCTGTTACATATTCTAACAGGTTGATGATAATGGCATTTGAAAACTACTAATTCCTCATACAGTACAGGTACCCACACTGTTGCAAACACTTTTGTATGTGCTGTGAGACACTAAACTAGGCAGTCAGAGGCCTTCCTGGCTGTGCAGATTAAAGATAAGACAGAGCTTATGCAAAGCTTAAGCAGGTGCCAGCTTCAGTGTAAGAATGAACTCCATGTTTTGAAAAAAAGCAAATGGTTAAAATTACTATTATTTTATTCCAAATTGCATGTTTGTGGGTTGTTCAATACCTGATGAGCTTTCAGCTTTGGTAGTTAGCTGGGTTTACTGGCACTACAAGTCATTTTTTGGCATAGATTCTAGCACGTGGAAGTAACTTGCTTATTTTGATAATACAAGGTAGAGATGAATAATATTCACTTTTCACTGTGCATACATTGTCCCTCTGAAATATCCCCTACCTTTCCTAGCTTTTCAGCTATCCAGGCTGCAGAAACTGTTTGGGTTAATTTTGTCAGATCTAAGACCTTTGTTGCCATCAAGGGTGGAGACTGGATTCCACAGTACCAACTCTTGATTAATCCACAGTCTGTATTTATTTATACATCTAGCTGCTTAAAGGAGTTTAAGAAAAGTTATTCAGTTCCCAGATCTAGCCCTGATGATGTATTTAACTGTCTTCCATGACACACCTAACATCCAGTGTGTGTTTGTATATGTGTATTTATATATAGCAAATATATTTTGATTACTAATGTACAATTTCTGTAATTAAGGGAGCTGACAAACTGTATTTAAGTAACAAAAACTGTAATTTGAGATGCATACTTTACTGACCTGCACTTAAAACTTGCCCCCAGAATATTTTAATATGAGCAAATTGAACACATTTGGCAAATTGCTAATGCAAAGGTTGTTTAGTGAAGCCAAACTGCTTAGATACAATCTCCACTGCTCACAACCTTCTTATTTTTAATCATGAAACTTTCAGTACAACTATTTTGTTCATTTAAATCCCTGAGGGCAGACAGATTTAACAAGCAGAAATCCATATCCTATTTCTGTACTGAATCTGAGCTTATCGAAATACTGTATTTAAAACAACACATTGCCATTACTGTCCGTCCAACAGTATCCACATGAAAGACAGCTTTGATGGCTGTAAGAAAACTCAGCCCCCAGTACAAAAGCTCTGTTTCTGGGGGCTGCCTCTTTCCACAAATTTCAAAGGCAAGACTGAAGAACTTTGTGCCACTATGTGACAAGTATCACCAAAAGGTAACAGTGAGCCTGATCAGTGACTCTAAGGCTGCTGGTCCCTACTTTCCAACTCCAAGGAGACTAACATTAAAACAAACAACAACAACAACAAAAGAGCATTAGTGAGTAGGCTGTGTTTTGAAAAGCCATCTTCAATCTTTCTGAAGTGCTGGAGATCTGTTTATTTATTATTAAGGTTTTCACTCAGCAAGGCACTTACCAAAATTAACCCTACATTCATCCAAGCCTACTCCTTTCCAGACTTCATCAGAATTTAAAAACAGTGACCACTTAAGAATTTCATTATTGAGTCATCTCTTTATATACACTATACTTTAGGACTCCTTGTATTTCAAAACACTATAGGTTACGCAAATATATATTCCCATCTCAGGAGTGGGCAATTTCCCCCCCTCTCTTTTCAAAGCAAGAACAGAACTCCTCTCATATTTCCAAGTTAACTGGTGAAGTAACTGGCTTCTGCAACACTCACCTGACCATTCTGACTCCATGGGGAGCTTGCTAAAGAAGAAAAAACGGCCCCTAAGCCTGCTGGCACTTGATTTGTGAACACTGCATCAGCTACTGTCAACTAGCTTACAATGCTCTGATCTATTGTACCCACCCAGAGAGGATTTGTTTACACTAGCCAAATCAAAAAGGCAGACATACTGAAAGCCTCTTCTAGAGTCCTAAAGATTCAAGGATTTGGAGCTTCTCTAAAGAGTTCAATAAGCCAGAAGTCTTTCTGAGTCCATGTAGTCTCTCACCATCTTTTTTCAGTTGTTACACAAAAGAGGTCACCTCTACAAAACGCAGGTGGAACAAAGATACCATTTTTTGTGACTCCCTGTAGCACAGTGAAAGCGAGCAACTGCAACAGCCAGAAGTGACCATCTAGAGAATTTACAATGTCTTCATCTGTAAATTCCTAATTGTAAAATATTCTAGAGACACCCTCAATACCCCTTTTAACAATTAAACTGTTGCAAGTAGTACATGGACACTATAACAAAATTACTCCTGCAAATCAAGAATAGTGCTTCATAGAAACCAAAGCTTTATCATTCTTGTGTAGTGAGATTTATTTTCCAGGTCGTAGCTGTCTCTGACAGTGTGGAGGAAGAGATGTAAGAAGGATTGCAGTTCTAACTGCTGAGAACAGGGTGAGTGACCACTTTCTACATCCCTTATGGCCTCCAGTGAGAGATTTTCAGTAAAACTTCCTAGGTGGTTGATTTTCCCATGCCTCTACTGAGCCAAGCTTTTAGCCAAACTATCTGAAATAATCTAGGAACATCTTTGGAAATAGGAAAGCTTTTGGGGCCCGCTCCTTTCATAGTTTTCAAAACACTGATCACCCCCATTCCTTGAGCCACTGAAAAATACCCCAAACCCCAGCTGAAAAGTTGATTACAGTTCTCTGGCTCTTCAAAATCCATACCAAAAAAAGTTATACCATATTGCCTTACAGCAGAGGCCTTCAGCTGAAGTAAGACAATTCAACAGGGAGAGGCTTCCCAGAAATCAGTTATCCCTCTTTTGGCTGGTATTAAAAAAAGCAAATAAATAAAAATCAAATGCCAGATTCACATGCACGATTCCTTACAGAAGAGAGTAATGGAGTCAAAAGGAAGACTCTGCAGGAAGCCACGAGGTAAAGGAAGAGCCTTCCCTTCAGTTCTGAAGGTTCTGGCTTGCCTGAGCAGAGATCTTGCATAGAAAAGTAAGCTCCATGGTTAAACAAACCAAAGGCATCAAAATTAATTATTTCTGATGGGGAACAACTGTACCCCGCTAAACCATTCCAATCAGTAATGTACATTACACATTAAATTGGAGAATTCTGTTATTTTAAGGAAAAAGGTGTTTGTTTTTTTTCTTGTTAATACCAAACATCTGGCCCCATGAAACCATCCACACATTATAAAAAAGAAAGATGCTTTAACTTTCAGTAAGTGCAAAATAACTTGCACATGTACATTGCCAGTGATTACTAGTGCAGCCATTATATGCTTCAATTATAATGAGAAAATTCACTAGCAAGGAAAACTTAATCCAATAGTTAAAATTAGCATAAGAACAAGAGGGTCAAAAGGGCTAGTCTGTTGCTGTTACACCCTCATGCTACTTGTGGACATGTGTAAGAAAGAGCAGACCCAATTTTAGACTAAAAGCCTGCTTTATTTGTGCCAGCTCCTTCCTCCCTTGGCAATTTCTTTTATTTTCAGGACCTCAGTTGGCCTCATGTGACAACTGGGTTTCATTTTACTGCACACAGTACCAGGACATTCTGTAATTTTCTCCCCTTTTGATAACAGAAGTTAATTTTAGCAGATCAGATCTGTATGTTGTCTGCATACAAGTAGATACATGATAATTAAACTGAATTTCCCAAGATTTTATTTTACTAGCAAACTAAAAATGGCCACTGAAATATTAAAAACAACAAACAAAAAGCAGCTGTTCTTCACAACTACAAGCTCTTGCAACATGACAGATTTAGAACTACGGATAACATTATGTAACTTAAGATATCTGTTTCCTGCACTGAAACTTGGACTGTCTTGGGTTTTTTTTCCCTGATGGAAATAGAATCTTAGTAGAAAAAGCAAACAATCTAAAACACCTTTAAGGAAGGTTTACTTGTAGACGAGAAGAGCTGAATGCATCCATGCATTTTGAGTTTTCTTCTTTCTTCTTTATAAATACTGAAAGAACTCAGTTACTTATTTAATCCCTGTAACAGACATTGAGACTCTCACTACTCTTCATTACTCCCTTCTTTCACAAGGGAACTTTGAAAGACTTGGAAATGGTGCAGTTTAGACATTTCACCCCATAGCATTTACATGAATTCCAAACCTAAAAAGAACTTCCTGAAAACTTCTATTGGCAGTGTATATGCTCTCCCATCAGGTGCGCAAATCACTTCCATTATTTTCCCATGCAGTGTTGACTCAACCTGAGACACTGTATCTTTATGGTAGAATAAAGGGAATACCTAAACCCAACAGCTCTTGACCTGATCACCAAGGCAACTCACCTCCGTGCTAAATACCACTAGCAGCACTTCTTTATCAACTCTCTTAGTAGCTTATGGGTGTAGTAAAATGCCATTTATCTGTCAGCATAACAGGGAAAATTATACCACTCCTACTCCATCCATCACCAATTTCATTTAAATAAGGGTGGTGAGACAAGATGGCATGTAAAACCAATGTTTAAGGTGAAGATGTCCAGAAGAAGAGATATGGCTGTGAATCCAAGAGATGATACTTCCTGACTACATGACAAACAGGCACCTCCTACAGCACTGCCTTGCAGGTTACTTCGGAACCTGCCTGGGATGACCAACAGCCCTGAAGGACAAACACCACCATACAGACTACCTGCTCTCCCCTGTGGACTGTGGCAGAAAGAACAATCTTCACTTACAACAATTTTGGGAACAAATACTAACATTACAGGGGATACAACAACACAGACGAGAGTTCGGCAAATGTGCACGGAACAGTCCAGTCTGTAGGCATGGTGGGAGAGCACTTGCTTCTGTCATGCCTTTCTTGTCTGCAAATGCTAATCACTTTCCAAAACTCCACTTAACTCCTACAGAAGAGGACTGCAACATGCATCTTCAAATTTCGCTCATCATCAGCAACACTGTATATTGTGCATGTTCTTTTGGGGACCTAGATAGGTTTCTCATTTTCTTTCCATTCAAAGTTGTTGAATTTACACTCTATTTTCTAACACTAGGAATAGCAGAATTTATTTTAATCATCATCAATCAGCTTGCTTCTGAAGTTTTCTCTTAGCTTGGTTACATCTTGATTTTTGTAGTGTATGACAAACCTTTCTCCAAACTGGTCTTCAATCCACAACACTGAAAACCTGAGCTTTCCTATTGAAGATGCAGACTCTTAACATTCACTGTCAGCACATCAATGAAAATGTTCTCCATCAACAGTAAAAGGAAGGATGGCAGAAACACACACAAAATTAATGCCCTGAACAGGAAGAGTGAAAAGATGACTATTACCTGGACAAACAAAATAACTAGATAAACAAAACTCATAACTGAGGAATTTCCTGCCTGCTTCCCTGTTCCCAAAGGAACCCAAGGTGGAACCACAGGATGGAAGAGTGAAAAATCCTGCAAGCTCTGCTCCTCTGGCCACTCCTGACAGATTACATTCTATATCATTGTGGTTGGCTTGGGTTGGTTGGTTTTGTTTTAAGAGCTGTTTATTCTCTTACACACTTGTTTCATAGTATCTTTGCTGTAAGATATATTTTTGTACAAACATTGTTGATAGTACAGGTCATCAAATGAAGCTGGTAGCTGCAGATTCAGATCATGTTTAAGATACAGAACTCCTAACTAACCCTGCAATGTTACTGCAGCAGCCGAAAGTTTTTATGGCTTCAGAAGACTACTGGGCAAACTCATGAAAAGACAAACCCACCGAGTGCAGCAAACAGCTCTTAAGCAGTAACCTCCTGAAAGCTGGAAGTGCATCTAGGCAAAATATTGCTATACACTTGTCCTGTTCTTACTACTTTCACACACACTTGCTTTTGGCCACTAACAGGCATTTCTGGAGGTTACAGCTTTGGTCTGACATAGTACAGTAGTGTCATTATACTTTTAAAGTAGCAAGAAATAAAGCTTGAATGCACAAGCAAAACACTTCTAAGCGTAGATATCCTCAGTAATCAGGACCTCCAAATCTGTTCCCTCAGGCAGCAGTCTGAAATAACCACGAACATTTTTAGAGAAAAATATGGTCTGGCTATTTCACCAAAGGGAAGATTCATTTTTAAGTAATTGATTGATTGATTACTGCACATAGAATCACCTGTGAAAAAAGTAAGATGGAATCACATTGTTGAAAATATTTGTAGTTGCAGCCTCTGTAATTTGAGGCATACCTTCATATATAGCATTTATGTTCAAGCAACTTTCATTAACTCAACATAGGAAGTGACCACTTCTGCACTATGATTAACTAGAGAAAGTGAATTACGAACATCAGGCTTCCACTGCTCAGGCTGATTTCTTTGAGCAGTTAGATACCATTATTTAATACATTTATTTTATGTATTTAACATATTTAATTTAGTCACAGAGATTTAAATTTCAGATTAATAAATACACCCCACCTTTGTTAAAATATCACTTTGTCCTGCACTATTCAGCAGTATTGCTTATCCACTCCTTTCCTACAGTACTGTGGATAATATTGCCCTGACAAATCTGGAGAGGACCAGAAGAAGAAAAAATCAGAGGTACAGCAATTTTGCAGACTATGTGGAGAGGCACAAAGCAAGCAAATGATTACAAACTACAACAGCAGTATGTCCACTCACTCATGGTTAAGGCACTGTAAAGCATTATTAGAAGTGTAAAACCCGCATGGATTTGTACACAGGAGTTCAAAAGCTTTCACCACAGATTTAAAATCTGAACTGAGTTCTTTCCTGCCCTGTTTGCTTGTTTACAGACAAATGTCATTTGTTCAGTTTTTGGAATTTGCATCTCTAAAATGTTTACCCTGGAAATGCATTCCTACTGTTCTGAAAGTATTCCTTTACTTACAATTAATTAAAAATAAGAATGCCTTAAGGCAGACAGTGCATTTACCTCAGCAGCTTCTTCTTCTTCTTCACAGATTCAGTGAGGGCTTCGGGGGCTTTGCCCACCTGCTTCCCAGGGGTGCTGAGAAGGGCCTCTGCAGACCTCAGCCACTCGCTGGCCGGCCGTGCTGTATCATCCCCGGTGTCAACTCCTGCCCTCGACTGTAAACTCTTAGTGGATCCTGGAGTAGTGGTCGCCAGGCTCGTTCCTCCTTCTCCCGCACTGTCATTATCAGATGAATACTCAGAAATTTCTGTCAAAGCTGTCTAAACAAATAAAAATACAAAGCTATTTAAACAGAATGCTAATGAGACAGTACAGGCTTCTGTAGGCAGCTATTTATGTTCCTTGGCAATCCATAAATTGAACGCCAATTTATTAATATAGCTTGGACAACTTCATTGTAAATGCACAACAATCTTTCATAAGTCAACATGAACTCCTGAATAATAAGGACTGTCTCTTGGGGGACAACTGGAATGAGTAAGATCTATTTTTTTCAAACAACAGTATTTATCAGAACAGTAAGCCAATGCTTATCTCTATCAGAAGTTTCCAGGCAAGTGTTAGGATTAAAGCAAGTTTTCAGGAAAGCAGAAAGGAGCTGATGAGTGACTGAAAGGAAAGCTGAGAGAAAGGGAGCTTTCACATCAGGATTCAAGTTGGAAGCTGTCCTCCACAGTCCGAATGCAGGGAAGAAATACATGCCTCTCTTGAAAGCTTGTAGCTGGCAGAAAGCATGTAATCTTTGGTTAAAACAAGATTTTGACCACTAAAGCTGGCCTTCACTTATGTCCAATAGGCCTACAGATTCCCAGGAAGGTTTTAGAAGTTCAGTATAAGCTATCAGGCTGCATCCAGGTAGCCCCAGGGAGGACTGATCACTGGTCAGCAGCCAGGCCTGGAGTTCAGACTCATAAAACCTCAGTGGAGCTCTTTCTCCTATATACTCAAAGGACACACTGAACTCACCCCACTGAAGGAGGCATGAGAGCAGAGGATGAGAAGGCCCCAAGTGTGCAAAGAGACATGGAAGGCTGAGGGGAGGGCTGCTATGGAAAATTCACCAGTTCTGGCTCAGCTTGTTCTACTGCTCCTATCTGGCTCCTGCACAGCAAGGGCAAGGCAGATGCGTTGGCACCCTAAGGTGAGCTCTGCACAGTTGTTATGTACATTACGCCCTCTTGACATCGTATTTCTTAAAGTACCAAGTATTAAGCAAAAACACTGGGAAAGCAGCGTTTTGCCTAATACAGAACAAAATGATCCAAACCTCTGAAATAGCCAGAAGACTAAGAAACATGAGCTGGGTTCAGTCCTTCTGGAGCTAGCTGAGGAAAAAAACCAAACCAAAACAACAAATCACACTCTGTGCAAGTTCTGGTGGGGTGAGCATAGTACTGGTCTCATCACTGGGACCACCAGCACTAACCCAGCTCAAGGAGGTTTGCACAAAACTGTTGTGTGAAAAAGTTAAATAATTCAGCCTGATCCTTACAAGAACCAAAACTCAGAGCAAAACATTAGGTTCACATTACCAATGGGGAGATGGAAAAACCCAAAGACTGCTGCCCCTGTCCTGAAAAAAGAATTAGTCTGTTCCTCTGGTCTAATGCAGTAAGCAGCTGCCCACACAGGTTATCTAACAACTAGCTCAGATAAAGACTTTAAAGATTAAAGGGAAGGAAATCACCGCATTCAATAACGCTGTTGTACGTTCTTAATTAGCGTAATAATCTGAAACCAACATTTCTCTGCCGTGCACAAAAATGAGTTCAGCTCTCACCAGTTCTTTAATACATTCTTCACATAAATGACGAGGCACTGTGCTTATGTTCTGAGGGCTTACCTAAGTATTGTGGAAATTGGAAGGACCTTTTAAAGTTATCCAGAGAAGGAGAATAGCTACAAGAATGTAATTAATATCAGCCTTTTTTAAACACAACACAGTCAACATTCGTCCCTTGGCAACAATATTTCTCTGAAAACAAACTCCTTCCACATTGGAAAAGAGCCAGGAATAAAAGGTTTCAAACAGCATGAAAGCAGCAAGCAAGCACTTAATTCTTAAAACACCATTCCGACTCACTCTTGTGCTTTAGGAATGCTTTAATTTTGCTCAAATTGCCACAATACCTACTGCACCTAAAAAAAGGATACAAACCTGAGTTCTCTGAGCAAGTAGAAAGCATATGCCAAACCCTGGGGATGTGCTGCAAGCTAAATGCATGTTTTAATCCTACTGGCTGTTGGAAGAGTTAAGAAGCTAAGTAAAGACTGTCCAATAAATCATTTAATTCTTCTGCTAATAGTTGTTACTGTATACTTGTTTAGACTTAACTTCCCCAAGGTAACCGTACTTTGGGGGTTTTGTTTTGGGGTTGTTTGCGAGAGATTTTTTTTTTTGGGGGGGGGGGGAATTGCTAGGTTTTTTTCTTTGTGCTTTTTTTTTTTCTTAATGGGTCAGTTGGAAGCTTGTCTTAAAAGAGGAAGCTGTAAAAACAGAGAAGAAAAACAAAGAACAAAACCTCAACCTTCCAACTCTGTGCATTATTTAACTGTAGCCACCATCAAGAATACAGTTTTGAAAGTATTTGCAAAACATACACACATGATTTTCCAAGTACGTAGTCAATGAGCTGGTGTGTCTACCATTATGGTGGTGGACAGCTGGCAAATAAACGATCATTTAATTTCTTAGCTTCACTTTAAACCAGTCACCGATAAATAGTGAAGAAATTGTTTACCGATTATCAGTATCATGAAGCTGAACTTTCCAGAGGTCATTTGGCTTTTTTAAATATGATCTCAAGTAATATCAGTAAGAGGCTCTGAAAAGCATCACTGCTAAGCACAGAGAAATGTCAAATTAAAAGCAGTTGACTACTCTGCTTATTATTTTTTAAATATAGTCAATTCTGGTTGTGGTGGCTGAAGGTACAATGTTCCCCACTACACACAGGCTCAGTTTCCCCACCCCAACCCCTTCCTCCAGTGCCTGAGCCCAATTTAATTATCCCCATCCCAGGGTTTACCATGACTGTCTCCCATATATCCCAATCACTCCAAATACTTGGTAGTAGACTGTTCACTAAGATTTACCTATCATTTCCAACGGTGGCCCTGCCACAACACTCTTTTGTATCATGCTAACCACTTTTCCACATCCAAGGGCTGAGTGGAAAAAAAAAGCAGGGGCTGACCTCAATCTCTCTCTCATTAAAACGACAAACATGGCTCACTTTGTTAACTTTCAGAATAAATCGATTTGCTCTGTGACAAGTTCCATTTGAAGGGTTCTAGATGCTCTCCTTTTATGGCTCTTTCTTTTAAGGGAAAATGACTTTAATATAAATGCACAGAATACTGCTACTGTTTTTGATAAGCTCTGGCTACAGGAAAACAAAGTCAGTGAGTACTGTAGCTGAGCATCCAGGACCTTGTATTTTAAAAACAAGCGCATTTAAACCAAAATGCATCAAAAGAGAGTTCTTAAGATTAATTAATTTATAATGTGGTTTTGACAGCATTCAATAGGACTAGATAATGTAAAGGATGATACAAATGTAAAAATAGAAACCAGACTGAGAAGCAGTGAATATTCCCCGCCCCTCTCCCCTCTACTCCCACCCTCCCCCCAGCTAAACAGTTAAGATTGCTAAAGAATATATGATTACTTGTGTCAATCTGAATTCATTTAAAAGAAAAAACCAAGCCAAAACAAAACAAAAAAATTATCACAGAAATGGTAAAATCCTGGCCCAAATTTTTCCAAGACAAAACCCTTGAGTTCAGTGAAATGAAGACAGAATTCATAAGCATGCAGATTTTGCATGCAGGCAGCACGCAAGATACCTTTCTGTTACTTCTGCAACCAAGTACTCCTCCACGCTCAAGAGATTTCCTTCAGCTGCCTGTTGCTTTGCCTTGAACACTCTGGGAATTCTTTGGGAGTACCTTTGCAATCTGCACAGCATTTACCTCTAAAAGGTGTGAAAAAAATTACCTTTTCGCTTCAATAATGATGGAAGCAAGAAATATCTGTATTTGATCACTTTAGTAATATTGATATTTCTTATCAATAAATTAGCAGTAAGGTAATGAGGAGTGTTAAACTCCCATCTGAAGCTTCGAGCTTCAGCACAGAAAGCAAAACTATACAACACTTCCTGTACAAAAAGGAAGCCAACATATCAATGCTATTGAATAGTCAATCTGTATTTTTAAGAAAAGGCTTTCTCATACAGTGATTGCTAATGAAAGGCAAGGAAATGAGCAGCTGGGAGTTTCGCATCCCCCTTGGCTCTCCTCTCAAGTTACATCACACAGTGTAACCCTTCTTTCTCGGAAATATGTCAGTATATACACCCTACTTTTGTACTGGTTAAACATTTTCACTTGTCCAGTCATCGTACATTCAGAAAATGTTGTAAATCTTTCCTAGTTGGTATGCAGATACTTTGCAGATACGATGCTCAAAAAAGGCTCACAGATACTCTGAACAAGTTCATGAACTGAAACTAAGATGCTTCAGTATGCTGCACTATGGCCAAATCTCATCTTACTGTCAAAAAATGGCTATGAAGTTCTACATAGACACTGAACAAACATTTTGCAGTTGGAGGTCACTTAGTTTGTCATTTCCTTCCCTAAACCCACTGATTTTTGCCCCTCCTGTTACCTTACTATAGCTTAGCTCAAACAGCACAACTAATAGTGTCTCTCAGATGGCACCCTTAGGGAACCAGGCTTTCTCAAGGTAATAAAGCCAACTGATATCAGAAATAGAAATAACGTTAAGAATTTCAGGCTTTGATCAATGTACATACAGAGGAAAATTAATCTTATGGTATTTCCATTCCTGTTTGTTCTTTCATGTGTCTTTGCTTCTAACTCTGTAACTGTTTTTTGTTACCTCCTGCCTGTTCTCTCACGGACTCTGTTTTTCTCTTTTTGGATTCCCTTCCTTTTTTCAGAATTAAATTGCATTCCTCCTAACTGGCCTCTCATGACAGCTCTCAAGATGGGTGGAAGCCGGCTGGTATTAACAAACACGCACAGTAAATTTAATGTGACTATCCTACCACCTCTCCTTTTACACAGTCTTCCTCTCTGATAAGCAATGTTACATTTGCGCTGTTGTGCACGCAAAGGGATTAACGCTGTACCCCAGAGAGTTAGTTACAGGCTACAAGGAGATTTTTATTTCTTGCATGGTACTTTCCAAAACAACTGAGCAAGCAGAAAAGCCGCTGGATTTCCTACAATGAATATTCACAATCATAAATCACCAGTGCAGTATGTCAAAGGCCCAGGCTATGCTTATGAATGCTTGAAGCTAAGTCCAGCAGAAGCTGGCTTGCAGGATTAAGAGGAGTAGGGTAAAGGTAAAAAAAAAGAAGCTTCCCCTTAATTAGTCGACCCAAAATTAATTCAAGCATTGTGCACACAGTACAGGATATTATTCAGCTCTATAAAGATAATTAAAGATATAAAGCATTTGAAGCTCACAGTTCTCTTCAAAAGTTTATGTTTTCTGAAGCTTTAACTGAAACACTGAAGTCTATGCTGAGTATTTTCCCTAGTATCTTGAGAAACAGCTTGCTCCTTGGTAAACTAGCTACTTTCACTGTAGGGCGATAAAATTCAGATTACCTTCACACAAGAAGCTCAATGTTAAGCGCAGAGCTAGGCGTGTGCTGCTCTGTGGGTGACACCAAACTTTCTTCTCACGGAATAACCACAGGAACAGCACACAAATCGTACAAGATTAGGTAGCGCTGCGTGGGCAGAGATAACCGTATGACAAGCAAGAACAACAATGAAAGACGTAAATCACCAGCAAGGTATTTTTGGACTTGCAAGCCCAAACTGACACAGCAGATTAACCGAAATTTTGTATCTGGAACAACCAGCCAGCCTTATTACAGAGACAGCATGTATTTAACATGGATCTCAGATAATGCCTGGCTGTTTCGCTAAGTATAGCATTCCTCCGCAGCACATGCGCTCAGACCATCTGATCTGTCCTAAATATTTATCAGTGGCATTGGTTCAGCACACTAGGAAGCAACATGTCCTGCTCCACACACATTGTGTGGCTGCCATTACAGGAAACAGAGCCATACGCTCTTTGAGGGCATAAGAACAGCCACCTCAAGCATTTCTGTAGGAGTCTACCACTGAGCTGACAAAGTGTTCGCTTACTTCTCCCTGCTCGGCCACCTCTAAACTTCAGCAACATCTCCCATCACATGGATGTGGTCATGAATTCTTGCTATCTCCTAGATGCTACCGCCCCTAGGCTGGAATGCAAGTAGTTATTAGCACACAAAATCATTTATGCCAAGTAGCGAAGAAGAATGCTGCATCTACTTGAATATGGAGAAGTGTAGGCAGCAACACTGTAATTATTCGAAGCAGAATTTGGTCACACACTGCACCCTCATCTCCTCTTAATGGTGCTTTGAGACCTTTAAACAAGTGGTGAGGAATTCCCTTCTATGACTAATTAAAAAGGATTCACTGCCTGCAGCAGCACAGTACTTCCTATCTTAAAGGAAATTGATTCCTGATTATTTCTTGAGGAAAGACTCCTGGGGAAGTCTTACCCATGTCTAACTCCATTTATTCCGTACGTCCTGTCAAAAATTACAGCTGCAGCAGCTACTGTCTTAAAAGGATCCCCCAAGCATGAGTCAATTCCAAGGAAAAATACAAATAACAGTCAGCAAAAGAACAGGCTGAGAATTCTGGATCTGAAGGGGGGCTACAAGGATGTCAGGCGACTGCAGCCATAGGACAAGGGGAAATGGGTTTAAAATTAAACAGGGGAAGTTCAGGTTAGATATAAGGAAGAAGTTCTTTACTGTAAGGGTGGTGAGGCACTGGAATGGGTTGCCCAGAAAACTGGTAAATGCTCCATCCCTGGCTGTGTTCAAGGCCAGGTTGGACAGAGCCTTGGGTGACATGGTTTAGTGTGAGGTGTCCCT
>JBCJKH010013109.1:0-12622 GCA_039877255.1 Loriculus beryllinus | reverse complement strand
AGTGCCCTCAGCCTGCCCCATGGCTGCCCCCCAACCGCCCTGGCCGGCCGGGAGCCCACCCAGCCGGAGGGGATGTGCTCGGCAACTCTCTCAGGCAACAAGCCAGCTGCTGCTGAGCGTCCGCGGGGACCGTGGGGGGCCGAGCCGCAGCTCGGGGTCGGAGGGAGGCCGGATGGGGTCGGAGGGGAGCGGGACCGGGGACACGGGGCAATTTGCAGCTCCCCTGCTCGGGTACCTGTGGGCCGGGGGCCAGCGCTCGCTGGCACGTCCACCGCCGGCGACCGACGCGGTGCTGTGTCCGGCCCGTCCCCGGTGGAGCTGGGATCGGTCGGCGGGGCCGGGGCAGGGCTCGGGCATCCCACTCAGCCCTGCAAGAGGCAGCAGCAAGGCGGGGCGGGGACGGGGTTCCGCATGGATGCTGTCACCTCCCTCTTGCCGCCCGCCCGCCCGCTGGGCCCCTGCCCCACTGAAGGGAGCCCTCCGGGGCCCCGCAGCTCACGGTGGGGCTGCCAAGGGGCTCTGCAGCGGAGAATACAGGCACTTCACCTTGAACATAAAGAGACGGATCGCGTTTGTCACATACAGGAGTCAGAGAGGGGTTAGTGTTGACTCAAAAAGGGGGGAGAGGCGCTCGGGGGAGAGGCGGGGGGGCTGGCAGGGAGGGCGAGGGGCCGTCTCGACACTGCTGAGCCTCCGTGAGCGCTGCCCGGGCGCAGGCATCGCCGCAGCAGCCATCGAGGCCTGGAAACATAAAACCAGAGAAAAAGAAAGAAGAAGGGAAGGTGGGGACGGCCCATGCCGGGGAGAGAGGGAGGAGATGGAGGGGGGGATGCTCTGGCTACGGGGCGGGAGAGGGAGGACGGGGTGGGATATGGAGGGAGGGACGGAAATCGGGAGCCAAAGAAAAAGAACTACGAGTCTAAAATGTGGTGCAAGCGCCCTACGCGGCTGTCCGCTAGCATGGCATAATGTCCGGAGCAGCCCAGAGAGGGAGTCACATCAGGTCTACACAGATTTGCCTTCCCATATATACAACCTCTACTGGAGTTAACAGCTGAAATTGAGATTTTTTGTGTCGGTTCCTCTGGCCTCGGTTGCCGTTTTGTTTTTAATGCTGGAGCCCGTCCTCCCCGCCTCGCCGGCGCCGGGCGCATGCAGCCCTTGCCTGGCTTGCCTTGGGGATCAAAAGGGTTTGGAGGTCTGCTTAAAGATGAAGCCTCTATGGGCCAGTGTCTTCATGATGTTGGCGATGTTCTTACAGTCATCTGCGGAGAGAGAGCACAGAGACGCTGGGTTAAAGCCACGATCAGACCAAGAGCTGTTGGATCAAGCTTCCAGTTCCATGCTGGGGCCGTGCAGCTCCAGGCATAGCCCCTGTGTCCACACCGGTCCAGGCACTCTGTCCCAAGTGCCTTGCAGTGGTGTGGGGGGAGTGCGGGGTCCCCAGCTCCCCAGCACTCTTCACCTGCATCCCAGTATGGCCCCTTGCTGCACTGAGATGCATCCATGCCCAGGACCCAGAGGCTTGGCATTGCCCAGGCTGCAAGTGGATACATCCCTGGGTTCTCCAGGCTGGTGCTTGCCCCACAGCCCATGGGGAGCCAGTAAATTCAGAAGGCAGCATTCCTGAAAGACGAACCCATGGCAGTCCCTATCTCTTGGCCAGGGGCTGCTTCCCTGCAAGCCCAGTGCCAGCCTCCTGTTCCACCACCCCTGTTCCTCAGGTGCATTGGCCAGCAAAGGGGCTGTCCCTGCACTGGGATGGGGACAGCAAGTGATGCTGGAGCTGCCCTCCACCAGCCAAGCTCGGTGCCACCCAGGTCCTCACCTGGTCCCTACTTTCCCCTGGCCCTCCTCATGCAGGGGCTCTCTCTGCAGTTCGTGGTTGTCCCTGTCCCCACCAGAACCAGCCCTTGGTGCTGCCCCGTGCCCACCAGCCCCATGCTAAGCCAGACCACGGTCAGAGCAAGTACCGGGGTCCATCCAGCAGCTCCATGAGCACCAGAGCAAGGGGTGGCCGAGTAACAGCCAGGAGGGGGAAGGCTCTGGCTGGTGTTATTTACCTGGGACTAAACTCAGGCACTGTTTGCTAAAATAGAAGCCGGGCTTAAATTGATTCCTAGTGTCTATATTTCATGTTGAAAATTGGCTTGTAAATCCATGTTTTGATCTATGAGGGCCGTCTCCTTAAGAAAAAGCAAGAGTAAATGTGTAATTTCTCCCTTGACAGCACACGGCGCAGAGGCGATCCTTCTTCCCGCTCCCCTCCGTTTCGGGACAGCTCCACTCGTTCCGATTACCACTCTTTCTTCCTCGCCCCACGCCTTGATGTCTCCATTTCATTACCGCCCGCCCATTTATCAAGCTGTTACCGTAAGGGTGACTTTGCCCACTTGCATGTGGCAGCGGGGCCCGGCTGACACGGGGAGAGGGTGCCCCGGGAAGGGGGGAGCAGGCAGGGCCCCCCTCTCCCTGCCGCCGCTGGATGGATGTTGTGGTGGAGGGAAGGCTGCATCATTACTGATGTGTAAATGATAAAGAAGCCTCCACATCCATCTCCCAACTGTAAATCCAGGGAGTGCTTTATAATCAAGCTACAGCGATAATAATGTGAAATTAGGTCTCTCTATCAACGGGAGGAGGCCTTTTAATCACGGCTTAAAGGGTGCAAACGCTGTTTATCATAATTGAACTGTATCCGGGCTAATTGTGGCCATATTTCACTGTCTAGGAGACAGCAGGCTGCCTGCTGACAGTGCCGCGTGCCGCGCTGAGGGCCCCGAGCAGACGGGCAGTGCTGCCCCGCTGCTAGGGGCCTGCCTGCGGGGATGGGGATGCTCTGCTGCTCCTTGCCCCATCACCAGCACTGCCCAGTCCTGCTGTGCCCCGTGACCTGATGGTCAAAGCAAAGCCATCACTTGTCTCTCAGTGCTGGTCAGAGATGCAGCTCCTCAAGGAACTGCCCTGAGCTGCTGGGACCCTCCTGGCTGATGGCTGGCAGCAGAAGAGGTAATGTCCCCACTAGAGCTATGTGCCTCCATAGTAACACTATGGCGCCTCTTATGGCACCATTCTCCTCGCCACTGTGACAAACGGGGGAAGAGAGCTGGGTATGAGGACAGCCTGATGAAGGAAGATGTCCAGGGCATGTAGTGATAGGACAAGGGGAATGGTTTTAAACTAAAACAGAGGAGATTTAGATTAAATATTAGGAAGCAATTCTTTACTACAACGGTGCTGAGGCACTGGCACAGGGTGCCCAGAGAAGCTGTGGCTGCCCCATCCCTGGCAGTGTTCAAGGCCAGGCTGGAAGGGGCTTGGAGCAAACCAGTCTACTGCAAGGTGACCCTGCCCATGGCAGGGATGGAACTGGGTGAGCTTTAAGGTCCCTTCCAACCCAAACCAGTCTGTGATTCTAAGGAGAGGTGTCCCCAGCCCCACTGACTGGTACAGGGGCAGAGATGAGCCTGTCTGTCTGTGCCTTTGTCCTCTCTGCTAACCAAGGTGGCACCGATGGCTCTGGAAGTGCCCTGGAGATGATGGGTGTCCTGCCTGCCCAAGCCAAAGCGCCAGCTCCCTGTGTCCCTTATTCCAACACAAATGAGCCTCTCACCACCCTTAGGACTTGCTGAGGCCCAAGGAAACAGCACCAGACCTGCCCCAGGAGCCAGCTCCCAGTTGTACCTAACAGGGCAATGGTGGCTTGAAAGACAGAGAAACCAAGGCAGGGAGAGTGCCACCATCTGCAGCCAAAGCACCCCCACCAGCCAGCCCTGGCCTGGTCTCCCAGAAAAGTAACAGCAAAGCAAATCCTGGCCTCTGAGCTCCATCAATCCATCTCTTGGATGGGAAAGGACAGCCCTGGCCGCTGCCCTTCACCACTCCCAGGCATCCCATTGCATCCTCCTTGTCCACAGTATCGCCCAGGGCCAGTGTGAGATGCTAAGACTTAGCTATTGCTCTGTATTGCTGCCAGGGAAACAGCACAGAGACCTGGGGGACCCCACAGAACCTCCTGGGACTCCCAAGCTGGTCCCTGGGGAGATCTTCTGGGACCACTGTCTGCTTCCAGAACCCCACCAGCTGCCTTCCCAAAGCCCTGATGTGCTCTCATGCTGAATGCCAGTGCTGGGAGCTGCCCTGGGCTCTGAGCTGCTGGCCTGTGAAGCCGGTGGGACCCCAGCGGGTTGGTGATACCTGCACAGGTAGCGCTGTCCTCACCATCCCAAATGATGCCATGGCCCTCTGGCAGCGGGAACGCCAAGCTTGTCATAAGTCATTTAGTGAGACTCATTCCAAATCAGTGCTAAGGTAAACATGCTTATTATAATTATCCATGTAAAAAAAAAATCAACAACAGCAGAACAACTTTCTAATATGCAATTACAGCCATCTATTGATTTTACAATGTAATCCGCTGCGATTGATTTAATAACACAATTATAGGCTGGCTCTCGGGATATTAGAGTGGGAGATTTTCATAAACTCCAAAGCAAAAAACTAAGCGGCTTTTAAAACAACACAGTCAGATGGCTGTTTGGGGAATTATTAGCAATATGAAATCCTCTAAATCTGGCCGTTGTTACCTTGTGAAAGGAATTTCTATTACAAAAATGGCAATTGACAGCCTAAGAGAGCGCGAACGGGATTGCTCTGCTGCTCTTTCAGTGCTTAATCCATCGCAAAGGTGACCACGGGGCAGGGGACGAGTGGGATCTAATCCGGGCTGGGGGCCAGGGGCAGCCCTGCACTCCTTGTGCCCCTGCTGTCCCCAGCACCAAGGCTGGCACCCACCAAACCCATCCCATCAGGGTGCCCCTGTCGGGCCCGCAGAGGCCACCAGGGTGCGGAACCTCCTGATCCCTATCCCAGCACAGCCGGGTCCCAGACACTGCCAGGGGCCATTGGGGTGCCCGCCTGTGTCCCCAGGCCTGCGCAGGGGGACAGGGCGAAGGTGGCCCCATGCCACTGGCTGGCACAGCCCTGCGGGTGCTGCACAGGCTCCGCACGCTCCCGCTCTCCTGGCGCTCGCTCCCTCAATGTATTCCTGACTTTATGGGCACATTTTTCTTGTCAAGCTGACAGGGTTGCTAAGTGGATTTCTCCCTGATATGCGGACGGATTATCACATTACTCCAATGTCCTACACAAACATATTACTTTATATTCAATAGCCCTAATGAATATAAACTGCTTTTTCTTTTTTTGGGGGTGGGGGGTAATCTATAGATTTTTAATGAGGGCACTATTAACTCCCTCCTCTTTAAAACAGACTTAGGTGCAGCCTCTGAGTAGAAAATCAATGGTGTTATTGTAGGAATATTGTATATTGATATTGTAATAATAAGATGCAATTGATTTAGGGGTGTTGTGCAGTGTGTGTGAAAGGGGTCAGCCTGGGGTTATCCTGCCTCCTGCAAACAGAGGGTGGCTCTGTCCTGCCTCCCTGCCCCTCGCCTTGTCATGCTGCTGCCGAGCATCGCCCCATGTGCCCCCTGTGACCCACTGCAGCACTGTACGCCCTCGAAACCCATGTCCTGGCTCTCTCTGTGTCTTGACAAGCTCTTGCTGCAGTGACAGCCAAGGACAGCGATATGTGCGCACACATGGGGCACAGGAGTCTCTCTTGATTAGGGCTGGAGTTTGCCACCATTCAGCATCACTGACTGCCCTTGTCCTCAGAGGGGGACAGACATTCCCACCACACTCCTCTGCCAGAATGGAGGCAGAAACCCCTCATCCCAGCCACTGCACATCCCCCCTTTGGCCACTGCAAACCCAGGATGAGCTCAAGGATTCCATCAGCAGGATGCTTAGCCTGCAGCCCAGGTATGATGCAGGAATGAGGCTGCCAGGAGGAGCGATGCTCACTGGGGAGAGCATCACCTCTTCACCCGCCCCAGGTTCCTGCTGGCATTTCCCCTGCCTCTCCATGGCACTGGACTGTGCAGATGCCATTGCCACTGGGGCTCAAAGGACCGAGCATCACCGTGACCACCGTGCGCTGGGCTGAGACAGTGCAAGGAGCTGGGAGAGTGCAAGGCCCCCTAAATGTGCTCATTTGGAGGCAGCCCCTTTGCACCTGTGCTATGGCCGGGAAGACGGATCACCCCCGGCCCGAGCTGAGCAGGTCCATATTTAAACTGTCCCCATGCTTTATGGGCTGTACAAGAACTGATGCTGAGGCGACAAGCGGCCATTTGTCAATGTTCTAATGGCAGATTACTGTTAATGAATAATATCACTGCTGCCTTTGTATAACAGCTCCCTGCAAAGCGGAAACCCTAACCGCTGCCCTTCATCTCCTGCTGCTGACCCCGGTGACACAAGGTGGCCCTGTGACCAGCAGGAACCATATGGTCCCCATGAAGCTCAGCCAGCATCCCCAGCAATAGCAAAGGGGAGCACTGAGTGCTGTGTCCCCTCAGTGGGCTGTGCTGCTCCCCATGAGCAGGCACATCCCCAGGAAGGGGTAACCATCAGGGGCAATGAATGACAGCGTTTGCCTGGCACACAGCACCAGAGACACTCACGCTGTTCATGCTGGAGATGGGAGGGAGCTGCATCTGGTCCACATCCATCCCTGTCATGACACACAGGGATAACCGGGGACACCAGGATGTCTAATTGCAGTGGTGACAAGGACATGGCAGAGCTCAGAGTTCCCATCCTGAAGGTATCCATGGGGACATCAGGGATGGTCCTGCCAGGCTTCTCCCAAACAAATGGCCTCATAACGCTGCATGTGGGGTGAGGGGCTCCGTGTGCCCCACACAGCCGGCAGGTACATTAGGTGGAGCTGACAGCGACGTGTGGAATATTAAGAATAACTTACCTCATTATCTGCAATTACGTTACTGCCACACACCTCATTTCTTCATGAGGAAAAGGAAATTAGTTTTATATTGACTCCATCCCAGTGCCTTCCCTGCCTGCCCCGCCACAGAGCGCCCGCGCGGGCTCTAAAGGGGGTTTGGACACAATCAGTACTTGTCCTGTCCCTACCTGTTGCTGCCCCTGTCTCTTGGGAACAGGATGCTCATCCCACCCTCTGCACACTGGGGTCAGTGAGGCCTCCAAATGTGGCTCACCTCAGCAGGGAGGCTGGAGCTGGGAGAGTCTGTGTCTGTCATTTTCCAGGTCCACAGGGAGGTGACACCACTGGGTGTCCCTGGGAAGCAGCCAGGCAGACACAGCAGAGGGGACACATTCTTGCGTTTCATTGTATGCCCTGGCATTTGCTTCCCCCTGCCCGGGCTGGCCACTGTCACTCCACGAGTGATGGGATGCTTCCTCCTGGCCTCCATGCTGGGGACCACTCTTTCTATTGTGTCCCCACCGCACTGGCACAGAGCTGGGTAGATGGGGACATAGAAGCCTTGAAACATGACATGTGCCAGCCCTCAGGCTGCTGCACGGCCTGGCACAGGTGATGCCATGTGCAGGGATCCCAACATCCGGGGCATCCCAGCACGAAGGGAAGGGCAGCTCTCTCACAACATCCCCGTCAGTGCACGATCCCAAAGGGCACTGACATTGCTTGGGCTGAGGGTGGCACAGGGTGTGCTGAGCCCTCGGTTTGTCCTCCATCCCTGTGACTGTCCCCACACACCCAGCATCCCAGCGGGCATCCCTGGGCAAACAAAGCGAGCGCTGCCACCGCCCCGCTCCTGGCTGCGGCCTCTCACCGGCCGGGAGGGAAGGGGAGCAGCGTGCGCGGCGGTACAGGGGAAAAAGCCAATTTCATCTTTATTAGAAGGAGATTTCTCTTTTAGTAATAAGCACACTTCAAATAATTAGCGTGTTTTACGTAATAATGAAATTATGGAAATGCAGGCCACTTATTCAAACAAGTCACCATTACCATATTTTTAAATATTAGACTTAATTAGAGTTTATCACTTCAGAGAAGTACGAGGAGTGGAAATTTTTTTTCCTTTACAAAAAAAATCCTCATAAAGTGTTTATTAAGAGCGGGTAAGGAGGGGATAATGATCTGTTTGGAAATTAAGGCAATCAAACATTTAATGCTCTGCACTCCTGTAGGCAAAAGCATTCAAATGAGTCAATTATACATCCATTATCCAGGCACGATTAAACAAGGCAGGACGGGGAATTTGTCCTCCGCATCATGCGATTGTCGTGAGGACTTATGTCCACTTAAAGGCAGCTAATAAAACACTAAACTTGGAGAAGGAGAGCAAGGGAGGACTGAGAGAAGGCAAGACAAGGGAAGAGAGGCGGCGGGTCAGTGGGACCGTGGAGGGGCGAGGGTGGGAGGTGGGTAAGGATGGAGCCGTGTCTGCATCCCAGCCCTTCATAAATCAAAGTAATTAAGTTAACATGAAAATCAACTTCACCATCCCGTTAAATTACAGCATTTGCATATTAGGACTCAAATGAAGTAGGTAGCGGGCGAGGGGGCTGGGAGGGAATGGAAGGGGGGAGGAAGAGGATGAGCGGGACCACGCACCAAAAAGGGACCCATTTATTATGGTGAATAACTAATTTCAGAATTTATAGCTCTGGATTTTCGTTCCCGTGCCATTTATATTACAGAAGGAAATTAAGGGGCGGGCAGGAGGCTGGCTGGACATCTTTCTGCGTTATTGCTTGTCTGCCATTTGCAAATCATTATTAATTGTGGCCCGTGTCACTGGTGCAGCAGGGCAGGGTGCCTGGACAGCCAGAGCAGACACACATATCTCTTCATCAGGACCCCAGCCGCTAGCCCTGGAGAGCCAATTACCCCTCCCTGATTGGTATCAGATAAGGAGGGAATTTTTACAAATTAGGGAATAAATAGAATTTCCACACGTGGAGCAGGGAGGGCTTGAGAGGCAGTAATGAAAAACGATACATCACCATCAGCCAGACAACCCTATTCATACGCCGATGCATTACGCTCACTACTCATAATCCCGCTGAGTGACAGACAGCCGCTGAGCCAGAGGGGAGCGCATCCCGCCGGCCAACCCTTTCCCAAGCATGGCCTCCAGCTTTCAGCACCCTCGCTGCAGCCCAGGGAGGTCTCCCATGCTGCAGCCTTTGCCACGGCCTCGCAGGGTGCACACTGAGTGCTTGGCATTGCTTCTTGCCAAGGTGATACTGCATGGAAGCCATCACTGCTCTGCTGCCCATAGGAAGGACACCAGCAGGATCAGCTTCCAAACTTGGCCTTGAGTTTGGTGGGTGAAGTCAGCAGCCAGGCACCCTGCTGCACCCCAGCCTCTCACCCAACTCCTGTATCCCTGCAGCTAAAACACATATTGCCCAAAATTACCCATCCCAAACACTGCCCTCAAGAAGACTCTCCGCTCCCTTGGTGGGTCATGGCAGTATCCTGCTGTTACAAGATCCCTAACTAACTTCCAGCAAGGATTTGCCTTTTTCTGCTATTCAACCCCAAACTGGTTCCATGGCTCTGAGCTCCGCTGCTCAGTCAGCACTGGGTCCCTCCATACCAGTGGGGTCCCGTTGTTACTTTGTGAGTGGTGCTAGAGCTCGAGGACAGCACCACTGTCATTGACCAGCCACAGGAGCAAAAAGGATGCTCCATTGGGAATAAGCTTGGGCTGGGATGCCCCCAACCCTGTGAGTCTGCCAGACCCCAGCAGCTCCCTGTGGCAGCACGGTCCTTCTTCACCCTGGCTGCGACAAAACTGGATGGGCTCGAGGACTAACAGGGTCCATGGCACAAGGTCCTTGGCCTTGGAAAGAGCAAACCCTAGGAGCGTGAGGACCCCGCTGACATTCGGAGCCCAGTCTGCACCGTACTCCCCAGCGTCGGAGCCACGTGCCTCCGCGCCCGTAATTAGGTCTCCCTTATGACAAGCACGTCACTAAACAAAATGCTCGGCAGGAGATCAATCTCGCCTGTAAGTCACGCAGCCTCTAATTTATTCAGCATACACTGTCGCTCCGCCGCTGCCTTCTGTAATTTATACCGTACACTGTCGTGTATTATTTAACTCGCCCCGGTGTTTTACAGCTCGCCTGAAAGTCGCTGTGCAAGAGAAAGTCATGGCAGGGCACTGGTGAGGTGAAGTGGGATGCAAACTGACCCCTTGCTCCGGGGCTGGTACAGGACTCCTGGTCTGGCTTGGGGACAAGGTGACAGTGACAAGGTCCCACAGAAGCTGGTGCTTCAGGACCCTGCAGGTGGGAATAGGAATGGGAGTTTACTGATGCTGCAGGTGGATCCCTGCAGGAGGCCAGTAAACCACAGGCTCCACTACTGGTGGTCCCTTAGAGGAGGACAGCATGGTGGATGCAGGATGCTTGCCTATCAGGGCTGGGCTGCCTGGGGAGACCCAGCTGGACCTGGGAATGGGACAAGGCAGAGATGCTCTCAGCATCCCTACTCCTGGTTGTGCTGGATGCAGGGATGGCCGGGCCCGTCCCCTTCTGCAACATGGATGGAGAGTCCCTACCCACAGGTGCTGCCTGAACACAACCAGAGATGCTGAGCAGAGTGCAGAGGGGTGGCTGGGAGCCCCATGGGTGGCTCAGCAGATGGAGCAGCCTCATCTCCTGGCCTGGCCTGACTGTAGGGCCGCAGGCAGCTGTGGGCAAGGGAGGTGAGCAAGCAGCAGCACTGCCAACGTGCTCAGTCCCATCAGCACCAGAGCAAGAGAGAAGTCCAAGGGACGGGGGGAAGCGGGGAAGCTGCTCACAGCCCATCACCACCATGGCTCTGCCTTTGCCCCGCTGGCACAGCCAGGACCATCTCTGCCACTGGAGCTGGTCCCTGAGGATTCCAGGGGATGCTGGTGGGAGCAGGCAGCCCTGCCAGGGTGATGGGCCACAGGACACACAGCAGCAGCAGCCAGGCCCTGAGAGCAGGAGGGAGGTCTTACCCCAAAACTGGGGTAAGCACTGGGGCTAGACTGGGCCGAGAGATGGCTGGTGACTGATGTGGCTGCTCAGAGCAGCTCACCTAGAGCTTGTCTTTGGCCGTGCAGCTGGATGAAAACAGTCAGTGATGTAGAGCCAGATCTCCTCCACAGGGAAGGTTAAAACCTCTGTTCAGTGTAAAGTTGCCATATCTAAGCGCTTATGATCATGATATTTATGGCTATTTTATTCCAGGCCGTTAAAGGCAGCAGTAGTTATCCACAGATAAAGGGAATTCAGCTCCCCTGATGACTTTTCTCCCCATGGTGAACGCATACTTGGCCGGAGCTGGGTGCTTATGATGCAGGATCTCACCCCATGGTCCCTGCCAAAACCAGCACTGGGGCTGGGCACACAGATGCTTGGCATGGCTCTGGTTCTGCTGTGTGGGAGCTGTGGGGATACATGCAAGAGATACTGCACCAGTGCAGGTGTCCCTGCCTCCCATATCCCCTCTGCACACTGCCAAGCCCTGCTCTGATGGAGGGTTTATTTAAGGGCAGCAGGAGACCAAACTGCTCCGGGGCTTTGCAGGGCGTTTAGAGCCCCACACATCTCTTGCCATCAACCAGCCATTGGCTCTGCTCCACATCCAGCTCCTGACACCTGGTCCCACCACTGGGATTGGGAACCTAATTAAGGAGAAATTTCAAGGGAGAAATGACAGAGTTGATAAAGCCGAGTTTCTCCTGCCTGTGAGTGACACGAGATGTCAGAGAAAGGAAATAAAAGGCAAGGATGCAATTCCAGTGCTGCTGAGAGTGTGTGGCGAGTCCTAATGGAAAGTTCTCCTGCTCTTTAAAGCTTGGTCAGATGGCCTAGTTATTGCTTTAAAAGGACCCAGAATCAAACTGCGGCGCTGCACTCGAAGCCTTCAAATAAAGGGAGCTGTGTTTCTGCAGGTCCAGCGAGGCAGAGGCAGGTGATTACACAGAGAAGGGCAGGTTCCTCTATCTTGGAGGGAGACCTACCTATTTTTAAACATTAGCTCCAAATCAGCAGCTCACCTCTTTGTCTCACACAAACCCTCTCTTGCCTTCTGGAGGAGAGATCAAACGCCAGCCCTGCTGCCATTGTTTCTCTCCCAGCGAGATGGATGCGGGACTGTAATCTTCCCACAAAGCCGCACGCTTCAAAGGTATCAAAAGTCCTTATTAGAAGTCCTAGGAAACTAATTTAATAACATCCCAAAGGGCTGGAAAAATCAGCACCAGCAGCTCAAAATATAACCTTGGGCCCCATTCAACATGACTCTGTCTGCAGGGCGCTTCAGCATGCAGACCTGCCCTGCTCCCCACCATGCAGCCACCCCAGTGCTGCCTTGCTCCTGCCCAGGACGCAGGAGCATGAGGGACCCTGCTCCGATGGCACTGCTAGCACAGCTTGCATGGGACTGTGCTCCAACCAAGGGCACTGCTTGGCCAGAAGCACCCAGACACAGTGGGGATAGGGTCTGTCCATCTGCCCCAGCTCCATGGCTCAATTCCCCTTGTGAAGTCATAGAATCACAGAATGGTTTGGGTTGGAAGGGACCTTAAGATCATCCAGTTCCAACCCCCTGCTGTGGGCAGGGACACCTCACACTAAACCATGCCTCCTAAGGCTCTGTCCAACCCGGCCTTGAACATAGCCAGGAATGGGGCATTTATAACTTCCTTGGGCAACCCATTCCAGTGCCTCACCACCCTCACAGTAAAGAATTTCTTCCTTATATCCAATCCAAACC
>JBCJKH010013107.1:0-20000 GCA_039877255.1 Loriculus beryllinus | reverse complement strand
AGGTCCTGAAAGCCAGACTAGTAGAAACAGCATATGTTCCAGGAGAGCTGAATGCCAGAGCAGCAAGGTGGTTGAATCCCTGGCACCCAAGCAAATGAATTCAGAACTTGAGAATTATACCTTATGCACTCCTGAATCCATGATGTTGCAGATGAACTCCATCCCATTTGCACTCCTCAGGGCCACCTATTTATTCCCATGTATTATCCTGATCCTTTTTAATATTATTAATGCCTTCCATATTCCATTAACCTGAAGTCTTAAATACTGTTAAGAACAGACTTCCAAGATTGCACATTTATATGATCTCCTTTTTCATTTATGCAAGTACAAACACTGTAAAAAAAATATAAAGAAAAGAAAAATAATCAGTTACTGAATGTTTAGAACCTACCAATGTACTGTGAGAGTGAAACTGTCAGCACAACAATACCTGGATATAAAGATCTCAGCAATAAACTCACGCTCAAAAGGAGGAAAAAAATGTCAGACCAGAAGAAGAATGAGATCCAAAAGCGACTTCCCAGTATCACATCTGGGAGTAAAAATTCCTATCCTGTTTCAAAATGTGTTTTGAGAAGTTAATGAAACACAACTATCCAATATGCTCTTTGTCAGATAGGAGATGCAACTCAGTAATCTACGTGGCTTTTCTTCAGATCCTGTACCTGTACATCTGTAAGGCTTTGAAAGGGTGGCCCTGTCCAGTTTCCTGAGCAAACTGGAAGACAACTGACTTCATTCTTATTTCCCAAATGAGACTTGTAGGTTTGTTTAGGTATCAGTAAAATGTATTTCTTTTCCTGCATTGCCTCATTTATACCCATGGCTTTTCATCTTCACATTTAGAACAGCAGCTTTTCTGATGGGCTTTCTTACTACTCAGGCTGATTATTGTTTGCTTTGGAAATTCAAAGAGACATGATGCACTGCAAGCTTCCACTGTCCAGAGCCCCTGGAGTGCCTGAGGTTTACAGATAAATTGGTGCTATCCATTACTAAATACAACCTCTAGCATGCTTACCTGCCTGGCAGCTGTGTGCCACATGCTAGCAGGCATCTTTGAGCTCCAAAGAGCCCATTGATAACTGTGTCAACAAAAGACCACCAGGGCTTCATTGTTACTTAGCTATTCTGATCACCAAATATGTGGACGTGGGCAGGCAGCCCAGGATCTGGCCATTTCCTGTCCACTTGGAAGAAAACAGTCAGGGCTTCATTTATTTCTCTACACCTAAGCCTCATGTTCAAAGAGTCTATTAAGTTCAAGATAAAAACTATTCCAAGCTGGAAGAACAAACATCATTCTTCAATAAGTGTATAAGATGGTCACTAGTAACAGTGTTTGGTGAAATTTGTGTAGATAGACTGGCTGATTAAGACTTTTAAAACCTGTCCCTATACAGCAGTCTACAATGTTATACTTCGCAATATTTGTTTTCTTAAGTCTGCACAGAGGCCAAAGCTGCAATACACTTATGAAGAATATTCAATAAAAGAGAAGTTGAGTATCCTTGAGAGCCAGGTTCTGCCTCACAGATGTGACCTGCATTGTGGGACTGTGTTGCATAACACTCCAAGGTTAAATTAAAGTTGGCCTTCCACATGACTATTGCCAGTTAAGGTGATTCTATCAAAGGGATTTTATTGTACATCTCATGATATTTCATATTTTTCTTAATCCCTGGCTCCTGAAGTCATAGAATTCATGGGAGATTAGTATTTTCATTAAAAAGAAAAATGTTCCTAGTCCTTATAGAATAGAAGGCAGCATAAAAACTGCAAGTCTGAGAGTACCCTCACAGCTGGATGAATGAGAAGTAGCTTCATTTTATATTTATTTGTTATTTACATTCCACAAATTTTAAGCCTAGCTTATGAGTCTGGATCCCTGATTGATGATTTTTGAACTTCTATTGTCTTTTGCTGATTGTGATAATCTATAATAATTCACAGTATGGAAAATTGTCCTATAGTTTAAACGACTGTTGCTGTGATGATACATAAACATATATATGTATATAGGTATATATGTATGTAATTTTGTATATGTAGATATACAAAATATAAGACAAGAGAGCATATATATCAGTGTGCTTACACAGACTGGACACTCAAAGAGAAAAAAGGAGTGTCTCAGAAAAATAAGGGCTGTTTTCCAGTAACATCGATCATGATCGGGGCTTCCTGCCTTGTGATCACAGAGCAGCTACCAAGTATAGAAGTGTCTCCATAAGTCTGCTGTTGAGTGAGAGAATTAATATGAAGAATTCCCTAATATGAAGAATTCCCTAATATGAAGAATTCCCAAAGACTGAAAACTCATGTCTCTAGTGATCTACTTTGGCAACAGAATATCACCTGCAGGAGAAAAAAAAAGGTGAGAGATGACGTCCAAGAAGTGCAAAGTGGATGACTTCAGAATGTTTCAGTGACGCCTTTACTCCAATTGTCCAAATGAGGACAAAATACAGTAACACCATTAAAAATCCTCTGCTAATGATGCCAGCAGGAAGAGTCTACAGTGTTTATTACAGAAATCTCCATGATGGTCTGCCCTGAGTATTTGATGCACTTCAGGGAAATCCTGGAAAAATCAAGGACTATGGTTACATCGTGCTGACTGCAGCCAGCTGCCAACTCTATTAAGTTTGGCCACTGTATTCTCAGCTAGTGGCCTATCAGTTGTACACTCCAGTCACGCATTACACTTATGACATCTCCTTCCCGCTAGGGTTATTTAAGCCAGTCTAGTCCTACTGCACTTATCCCACTTACTGCTCTCTTCTTCTAGGTCACGTTACCTATGCATTGCAGCTTTGTGTTGCACCTAACTCTTCCTTCTTTGGTCAGGAACATGCTGCTTAGGCACTCCAACTAATTTTTCTTCATATTTGCCTGCTGTAACAAAGATATTTCACTCATAAAGTACACACTAGCTGTCACTTGTATCCAGCACTCTATTCCTCTGTGGAGGACGTGTCACCCATGATAGCTAAGCCAGCTGTCACTCATGCACAGCGCTCCCAACCTTATATCTAGGGCATGTCACTCATACACTTCAGCTGTCCCTTACACCAGATGTCCTTTAAATCTAGCACACCATTCCTCTATCTACTACATGTTTGTGTTCGTTACAGCTGTCCCTTTTCCCTATCACTTTCCTCTCCTGTTTAGTAAATGTCATTCAATCATTCACTCTATCTGTCTTCTTCACTAAGTAATCCCTTTTCTGTCTATATATTAGCTGCCTTAAAAACTCTGTTTTACTTGTATACTATGGCTGGCTGTTGTACCTAGCACTTTGGGATAGATTTGCAAGAGTGACTTAGAGGCCTTAATGAGTCTCCAATCATGTAGTTTAATACTTACTCATCATTAGCACTTAAAATTCCCCCAATTCAGGGGTGTCTATGACAGACTAAGTTTTCTCCAGCCCTTTAGATATCCAGGTTTCAATAGCTGTGTATGAACAAAATGTCTCTTGCTTAAGCAGTTCTGAATTTCTTGAAGCTCCAAGTCATGCTCAGAGATTCACAAATCATGTGTTTCCCCACCCTCCTTATTTGGCAGATCTATCAGAATAAGCATTTTCGGAGCATGCCTATATGACAAAAGGCAATAAGATTCTCCTTCCCTTTCAATAAGAGATTTTAAAGTATTGATTTATATCAGGCATATATTCAAATTATTCTTATTCCTTTACTTCCTTCAAGCTGTGCTATAATAGCATAAAATATTTCCTTCAGTGGAAGGGTACCCTAACCAATGAATGATACCGAGCTTTTAAATATTCTCTCTTGTTTAATCCTTCACCTTCCTATTTTTAATAGAACAACAACTGCAAGGGATGTGGTGAGATGAGAACTTCTGACTTGCAGATAAGCTTTGCAGTTTTATCTTTCATGAAGAATGTGAGCTCAGATGAAATAATGTTTTGAGAACAGGTCTCTTGTCTGCACACCCTCATCAAGTGATATTAGACTGGGTCCTTGTATTTTGTTTATCTTCTTTTATCTCTTTGCAATTTATCTGTAAAAAGAGATTACATTGTTTTACTACTTCACTGTAGGATACAGTTCACAGGCAAGAAAGGGCTAAGCAAACAATCATAAACAGGGAAAATCCTTTCAGCTCCATTACTCTTCTCACTGTTTTATATCATCTAGCTTCTGGTTCAGTTTTATTCCAGTGGCATATGGCACAATATGAGTTGGGGAATANNNAGATGTAACTGGCTGGCAGTTTCCTTGAAAAGTAGAAGTCACAGTGTTAAGCCCTTCTTTAGAATGTAACCCTTCATCTGTGGTGTGAAATGAATAGCACCAGGGAGGCTGGAAAGAGAAAAATAATGGTTGGTGGGCCATAATTCCAAGTTCAGTTTCCATGCTGACGATCCATTGAATCCTTAGCTACATGTTTCTTTGTCCCAAGCTCATCATTTGAGCAGTGACTATGGTTCAGGTCTTCTACTCACCAAACTGGAGCTTCATTTAGGTACTTACCTGCTGCCCTCCTTGACCTTCAAGACCCTTGATCAAAAATTCATTCTTATAGTCCTGTTTTCTCTAGGTTTTTCAGATGTCTCCTCTCACTTGTTTTCTTCAAGTTTTTCTAACTTCTATAAATATTCTTAAATATATATATATTTGCCTTCTTTATTGTGGTACTGGGTAAAAGTTGGGGGTTTTGACAAGGGGCTGCAGAGTGGCCTCTGTAGGAGTAGGCCACAAACTGCCTTGTGCTGTCTGTGGCTAGGTCCAGCTGCCCTGAAACAAGTGCTAGCACCCCATCATGTGCCAAAAGTCCAGGCAGTAAGAGGAGCACAAGGCACCTCTTCTAAAACATGATTAAGAAATACCTTCTGCTGCTGTAAGGAAGAAGAAATGGAGGAGATGCATAGAAGAGAACATTGATGGAGACACAGTTCAGGATGCACTCTTAGAAGGAGGATCTTGGAAGAGGAGCTCATCCCCTGAACGACTTTAGGTATGGGTGGCCTATGCTGGGGCAGGGACAGCTGTGAGGGAGAGCTGCCCTGGGCAAATTGTTCTGGAGCAGAGTGATATAGATAAGATCTATAGTATCTGCTGAAAGCAACCATAACACAGCGCCTTCAACATCCTCTGCCTCTCAACACCTCACCAGAGGAACTGAGGTAGACTAAATGTAAGAAAATAAGGGGATCCAGGGCTGGGAATGGTGTTTGACAGAAGATGAGCCTGCTGAAAGGGAAGCTGTTTGCTTAGGTGTTTCTTTATTTGTTTATGCTGTCTTTTTCTCATTATCCAATTCAATAATGCAAAGTTTGTGTTTCTTGTCAATAAATTAAATTAATTAAAATTCCTGCAGTCAAGAGTGTTTTGGCTGTGACAAAGCATAATGACATGTTTCTGTGGTGAAGACAAGTCCACAGTAAAAGAACAAAGGTCAGTCTTTCCTTTTTAAGGGGAAGTTTCCTTCTACATTAAATATGTGGTTAATTTGTAAGAAGTTGAAAAATCTGGGTTCCTTTGGGCCATTTGCCACTGGAGAACATTATATGCTTCAAAACAACTGTTAAAAATCCCACATGTGCTGTTAGATACTAATAAACCTGCATCAGTGGGAAGGGACCTCGTGAAATGCTCTGATAAAATTAGATGCCTATGTTCTTCTTAAAATACAATGTTCCCTTGATTGACTCATAAACCCAAACCTTTCTCAGTGCCATCTGCTGATATCTATAGAAGAGTAACCCATAGGAAAGCTGTGGGCATCCATGTTCTGAAACTACTTTTGAGCATTTGAATCTAGATTGCTATTTTCAGCTCTGATTTTTCCAAGATGAAGTTTCCTTCCATACAGAGTCTGTCCTAATAAGGTGTTATTTTGACATCTGAAGCAGTGAAAACTCTTTACATTTGCTTACTGCTTGTAGCTGAATCTGTCTCTTCATGAATAAACCTTCACTTATAATACAGCACAAAAATTTATCCCACAAAAATTGCTTCAAGATTTTCCAGTGGAAGCACTTGCTCTGTAATCAGGTTCCAAAAATTCCTCAGTGCACACCTAAGAACTGGGTGGTGTCATACCTCTTAACATCCTCATAAATGGATAACATCAGAATTATGTCACTGAATGTGTTTATAGAGAATAAGGTCGTCTACACCTGGGGTGGACTCTCAGAGGTGCTGACAACACTACTGAAGCTGATTGCCTTAAAAGCAAATACACATGGTTTTAGTTTATGTCTGCCTGTAACTTACTAAATATATTTACAGGCTCAGTCTTGCAACCTGCTGTGTGAATACAATTGCATCCATGTGTGAACTGTGGTAAAGCAGAGAAGACAGATGATTTTCCTTATATGGATTTTTCCCAAATATGCACTCAGCAATTAGAGATGAAAAACCAACGCCACTGTGTTTGTCTTTTCCTTGCACTGAAGGTCATTATGCTGTCTGTTGTTCATCTGCAGGGGTTATGACCTTTGGCTGGCCATCCCTCAAAGGGAGGAACATACATGTCTCATGGTGATTTTTGCAATATTCCTTCATGGATTCCATTTGTCACCACCAGAGATTACTATCCTCCTGGAGTACGTTCCTTGTTGACTGAAACCAGAAGTGAGCTCCACTTCTGTCAGGAACTGCTAGATAGTCCTTTTCAACAAATCAGAAGACTTCATCATCCTCCCAGAGTTTCAGCCTTGTTTCAGTAAAGGCTTTTTTCTGAAAGAGATAGATAGCCTTCTCATGGCTGTAAAGCTTCTCTACCTGCCATATTTGTTACATACCAACTTTAGGGATGAACTTGAGCCTGTTGAGGAGGGCTGTTCCCTCATCTGTATTGTACCAAACACAAAAAGGCCTGGATATCTGACTGGAAATGAATAATGTTCAAGGATAAAATCAGTCATAAGCTTAGTTAATACTGCTAAAAATATACAGATTCTAATTGTAGGGCCAGTACTTGACCTTGCAAGTTGCAGTGCACTGACTTGTCCACCTTTGATAATGGTCTCTCTTAATGTGTCCTGTAATAATTTTCCTGCTTTCTAACTGCTATTAGACAGAATTAAGTAAGATGCATCTGGAAATTAAGAAATGGTGCACCTGAATATTTTAAGGAACTATCCAAAGGACTTTTTGAACTTTTGCAGATAATGTTAATCAAGCTAGGGATTCAGAGACTAAAAATAGCCCTATATGACAGGAAGGAATAACTGGGAAAATTCTGGCCAATTAATTTTGCATGGATTCTAGGCATAATATTCAGGCATACAAGGGAATCAATATGTGAATATTTAGGGAGATTCCAATTAATAATTAAAGTCAGCTTGTTAAAAATAGTCAATGCTTTTAAAAAACTAATCAGTTTCTATGTTGTAATTACTGACCCAGATCTCACCAGTTATCCATGCAGATGTAGTCTTAGTTCCATATGGAATGGTGCTGGAGTCCAAGGGGCTCTGCATTTAGAAAAGGTCAATCAACGTGGAGAAAATTGTAAGAATGAGGCCCACATAAATAGGGTGTAGTATCATAGATAATGGACTGAAATACGACGTTACACAAAATGCTACCTAAAACAGACTTACTGACTTGGAGATAAACACTCATTAAAAGTGATAGATCTTAAATAGGTTGACAAAAGGAAGAAGAAAGTAATTACTAGGGCAAGGCTTCCTAGCATTAGCTAGGAGTGCCTGGCAGCATCACTGTGGTCACTACTGGAATCCATCTTGTTTCTAATGATGACTTTGTTATCTCAGCCATGGAAAGTATGTAAAATTTACTAATTGTGCTTGGGCAATAAAGGCAAATTTTTAAAGGGATTAAAGATAGTGGCGTTGTCCGTTATACAGATGTAACAGATATTTTCACAGGTGAAGGTGACATGACAACAAATCCTTCTCCCCTGCCACCACTGTTACAGTACCGAAGTCCTTTTAATTCACTTCCACCAAGAGGTTTTTCAAAGTATTAATCCTGTGTTTCTGCGTTCTGACAAAGTATTGATAGAGGCTAATGATTTGCTTGAATCTCTATTTCAATTTGAAATCCAGGAAAATGTGAAAGAGATTTTTTAAAATATACAGAAAAGTGTCCTTCTGTAGCTAATACTGAAGATATGCTTTGACCCTGCTTGCACCTGGTATCTGTCCAATTCCCAAGAAGATAGCAAAGTGCTGAAATACAGATATATTTGGACAGTACAGCACCTATTCAAGAAAAAAGTTGTGGTTTTTGGCAATAAAAGACAAGCATGATGGAAACATCAGGTTTCCGAAGCATGTAGATCTAAGAAAACAGGTGAGCACCTGAAGTGCAATTTATGAAGAATTTAGGAATTTACATACAAAGTGAGAACCATTAAAACCTGTTACTTCTGAAAATAATTAGACTGCTAGATGTTAGCCAGAACATTCATGCTTACACCTTAAGTATTCTAATTGTTCATGTGCAGAATGGTGGCCACCTTGGATGGGCTAAATATGTTGATCCACAATGCTCATCTAAAATTCAAAATTAATGAACTAATAAATCAGAGTCCACCAAACTTCATGTTAGCCCAGTTCAGAGAAGCCCTTGAAAGTATTTGAGCATTAAAAAATACACAGTAACCATAGCTATTTCTTATGAAAATCTTGGGCAGTGGCAGGGAGGCAAGATCAGAGAAGTATTAAATGAAGTTAGAAGCACAAGGATAATTACATAAAAGTCTAATGGCTGTGCTACCATCTGCAGTCCTACTTTCACAAGAAACTGCTGTATGAGTTTGCTATCCAGTGGAAAACTCTGTTTTACGGCAGAAGAACTTCAGAACTGTGACTACCAATCTCAAATTGGCTCCAGAGTCAGTGCCTAGGCTGAGAAGGTGGTGGCACTGAAGATACAACTGTGCTTCTTATTAACAAGCTTGGACTTGTTGCCTTGCTGTTTTTAGTCCTCTTCCTCAGCAGTCCTGCTATTGTAGATATTATTTTTAGTGTCTAACTATGAACTTAGACACCAAATGTGGACTTAGGAAATCACTTCATGAAGGATAGATACAGGATAGGTGAGCAATGCTATGCTCAAGGAAAAGATCATGTAATAGAAAGTTGTTGCAGCTTAAACAATAACAAAGTCACAATTGACACTGACAGTGCTCAATAACGTTTAAAACTCTGAATCACTTTGTGATTTGAACTAGTTAAACTCAGGTGAATAGTTACTATGGTTTACTTAAGTAATGATAACTTAAATATCATGGATTTTTAGTTTGATTTTTTTGTTTCTTTCAGTCCCCTAATGTAGCTGGCGTAGGTACTGCTTAACCTAAAGCCTTCAAAATGTCAGCTATGACAACACGAGGTGTAGCTCCATATAGTGTAGGGAGCAGAGGGATACTTGGGTTTTGTAAGGCTCTGTAACTTCATGTCTAAGTACTATCCAAATGCATTATAAAAAAAAAAACCAAACCAAAAAGCTTGACTGCTCCATGTGAAGGCAAAGACTTCTGAGTGTCGGCAAATGTATAGGATGCTGAAAGGACAGAGGCATCCTGTGAGGATCATTCAGGAATGTTTTCATCTGGAAGCACCCAAATGCCATTGCAGATGTCACTCCTGGGCATCTTTCTGTTTAGCACTCACAGTTAAATCCCCACAGAAGACTAATGTTCCACATTGCAGCTCTCAGTCTTTTGAAGTACTCTGTTACATATGCTGAAATACTTGGTTCCAAAATAAGGATCCAGAGCTTTAATGCAGGCTAATGCTGAAATCGCTGTTGACATCAAGCTGGGTAGAAAGCTCTTATTTAAAAATGAAATGGGAAATGGATTGCCAGGATGCAAATTCTTCTAAGCATATCTAACCAGTCCTTACATCCATGAAGAAATTTGCAGCTGATAACTTCAGCAGCTTGAGCCCTAAGTGCTAAACCTTAGCAAGCAACCTGAGAATTCAACTTGCAGTTATTTACTGAACGTTCAGTGGCAGCTAGTGCCAGTGTCTTCTTGTGAATCTAGGTCTGAGTCCCTAAAAGAGTGCTGGTTTAAGCCACATCTCCTGAATTATTTTGATTGGCCAGTTTAGCTCCAAACATGACAATTTCCAGCAGTCTTACTTGCCATGCGATGTAGAGAGTTTGGCTAACTCACAGCTGCAGTTTCCATCTCTCAAAAAGCAGTTTTCACACCAAAGCAGAAGGGCCTGGATCTACTTGCAATCAAGGTTTAAATTACATCTGGCCAACCCAAAGGTGGAAACTGAAGGCAGAAGGTGAGCAAGAGTCAGGGTTTTTTTAAAAAAAAGTTTCCAGTTTCTTTACAAAGCAAATATTTCAATTCTAATGAGTACTTCTTGTGCTAATTAATGTGGAACAAGGAATGGGGCATGAACTGGGGAGCTGGAACATACATGATGCCAAACAGGAGCAAACGGTTGAAGTCTGTTCTAAATGTCAGCACAACACAGAAAATGTAGGGCCAATATATCTGAAGCAAAGTTCCATTTGAGAGGAGAGTAAACATATTCATCAATCAAAGGAGACTGAAAGAAAAGAGTACATGACAGCTATCTGAAAACTAGCAAATCTAAGAAAGAACAAGGGTGACAAATGCACATAATAAGCATCACAAAAGTTAATAAATAGGTTGGTTGAATCTAGATTTGTGTCTTGTGGTTAATTGATAGTTCTTAAGTGAATTATATTAAGATTGCAGCATAGAGAATCCACAGGGAAAATTAGGCATTGGAAAAACTTCAATTATGGATTTAGCTTTATTGAATACTAGGGAATCTCTGTGAGAGAGAAACCACAAATGCAGACTAGATTCTCAGGTGTCTAATAAAACTGTGGTCTTTTATGGTAAAGCTGTCTTCTCTGAAGATAGTGTTAGTAACTCCATCTTTTCTACCCAATCACTTGTTTTCATAAATCTTATAGAAATCACATACTTTCATGATTCTAATCCATTCTCAAATGTGGCTGAAACTGAAATTGCCAGAAGATTAGAGGATTACTGGAGAGGAGCAGACAGACAAAGAAGTGCAGACACGTGGAACCTGATGAGATAACATCCATTCTTCAGAAATCCAGGTTAAAAAAAATAATCCAGAATCAAATTACCATAATCTATGGACAGATTTACCTTTTTGTAACTTTCTAGAAGCCACTTAAGGATTAGAAGGAGTGTTATATATATATACAATAGAGGGTTTTTACACCCTCTGTGGCCTTTCAGGTAAATATTATACTGAGAGAGCATTATATGTACTGAAATTCAAAACGACTTGATTTTTTTAAAAAGATTGAGAGGTGCATTGGGTTTGCACGACAAAGTCTGGGTAGCAAGGAGGATAGAAGGATGGCTTCTGTATGAAGCTGCTGGAAGCTGCTCCTATGTCTGACGGAGCCAATGTCACCCAGATCCAAAATGGACCTTACACTTGACTGTCAAAGCTACGGTGGTAGCACCTCTAGGATAACGTAGTTAAGAAAGCACGAAAAAACAGCAGTGCAGTAACAGCAGCAGAGAGAAGACTGAGAAGGTGTGAAAGCAACATCGCTGCAGACACCCACGTCAGTGCAGATGAAGGTGAAGGAGGTGCTCCAGGCATCAGAGCAGAGATTCCCTTGCAGCTCATGGTGCAGCCCATGGTGAGGCAGCTGTGCCCCGGCAGCACACGGAGGAGCAGATCTCTGCAGATTTCTGCCTGCAGCCCATGAAGGAGCCCGTGCCAGAGCAAAGGGGTGCCCAAAGGAAGTTGTGACCCTGTGGGAAGCCCACACTGGATCATGTTCCTTGTGTGTAGCCCTGTGGAGAGAGGAGCCCATGCTGGAGCAGGTTTGCTGCAGGACTGGTGACCCCATGAGGGACCCACACTGGAGCAGTCTGTTCCTGAAGGGTTGCACCCACGGAAAGCACCCGTGCTGGAGCAGTCTGTTCCTGAGTCTCGCACCAGTGGAAGGAACCTACACTGGAGCAGTTTATGAAGAACTGCAGCCTGTGGGAAGGACTCACATTTTAGAAGTTCATGGAAGACTGCCTGCTGTGGGAAGGACCCCACGATGGAGCAAGGGAAGAGTGTGAGGAGGAAGGAGCAGCAGAAACAACGTGATAAACTGACCACAACACAAATTCCCCATCCACCTGTGCTACCAGAAGGAACTAGGTAGAGAAAAAAGGAGTGAAGTTAAGCCAGGAAGAATAGGGCAGCTAGAAGGTGTTTTAAGACTTTGGTTTGGGTTTTTTTTTTTCTCATTATCATACTCTGATTTCATAGGTAATAAACTAATTTCCTCAAGTTGAGCCTGTTTCTGAGTGATCTTTCCCTTTCCTTACTTTGACTGATAAGCCTTTGATTATATTTTGTCTCCTCTGTCCAGCAGCTCAAAGGAGGCACTGGAATGGGTTGCCCAAGGAAGTTGCGAATGCTCCATCCCTGGTGGTGTTCAAGGCCAGGTTGGACAGAGCCTTTGGTGACATGGTTTAGTGTGGGGTGTCCCTGCCCATGGCAAGGGGGTTGGAACTAGATGATCTTAAGGTCCTTTACAACCCTAACTATTCTATGATTTTATGATTCTATGTATATTCTTATTTGTTGATAAGCCTTTGTCAAGTATGTCTCCTGCCAATGGATTAGTAAGAACACTACAGCAATGTCACTGTCTCAAGCTTGTTGTTGACAGTAGAAACAATAAAAAAGACCTGATCATGGCAGTTGGTAGCTGATGATTTAGAAAGACTACACTTCAGTTGATTCAGATACATATCTCAGTGAATTCAAACCTGAAGTATGGAAGATTTCTATCTTTGCTGAGCATTTATCACCTGATATTGTTTTAAGCTCTTGAAGGTGTGAAAGAACTGAATTGCTAACAGATAAGAATTAGTTCCTGAATTAGGACTGTCTCCCATGAGTGGTTATGGTGTCAAATGTTGTGAGGTTGTATCTAAGAGCAACCACTTTTACCTGTACAGTACACCTATCTTAGCAGCTGCTAGTTTCCTCTTCAGGGCCCAGTCATCATATAACATTCTCTGCAGTCTTCTTCATCTTTTGCATCTCCACTCCATACTGAAATTTGTTTGGATAGAACAAACCAAAGAGATTTTATTGAGAATAGGCAACAAGTAATTTTATGGCAACCAGAGGCTTCTGAAATTGTAGATTAAAAAAGGAGATCTGTATTTTAACATAAAAGGTATCTGAGGCTTTTTTCTCTGAGAAGCCTGGGGAAATAAAAAATACCATCATTCCTTCTGGGGAAATTTTGTCATATCTTTGAACATTTATTTCAGTGTAGCAGTCCCACAGAACAAGCAGTGGTCTTGTGGTTAGAGCAGAGAAAGATGCCATCTGGGTTTCATTTGGAACTGTGCTGCTGACTTGCTTTGACACTTTGAACAAGGCATTTAACATCACTATGGCTCAATTGTAAATGATAATTAATTACAGTTGTGTCCAAAAGCTCAAGTCAGAAGGAGGCCCAAACACGCCTGCTACTGTACAAACCAGGTCTGACAGCATCCCTGCCCTGAAGAATCTAATTTAAAACATGATGCAGCAAGCAAATGACACAAAAAGAAAGAGGGGAATAGACAAGAAGAGGGCAATGAAAATAAGATGAGGTTACTTAGGGAGACATTACATAACTTAAATGTTCCAAAGCATTAATTAATTGATTAATTAATTAAAATTAACTCTCCCTAACTGCAGCACAACCTGTCCACCATGGACTTTGTGCAGATGTCATTGTAGAGAAAATCCTGAAGAAGTACCTAAAGGAGAGTAGAGGTCAAGGCCTTTGGGTTAGATCTGACAGGTTAATCTATACATCAGAGCAATACAGAAAGAAGTGCAGAGCTGATAAGTGGAAATTCAAGCCTGATATCCCTAGGGAGAAGAAGGAATATGTAGGTAATCATGTAGAAAGGGATAACAATTTTCATTTTTTTTAAATTTGTAAATAAAAAACGTTGTTAAAATGCATTTGCTTTTTCATCTTACTGCAAATGTTGTAACTGAGCAGTAATGATACAGAAGTTAAATAGAAATGTTTTATTTCACTTGCTGAATTGTGTGGTTTTCCCTTTCTCAAGTAGCTGATAGTAAGCGAACATGTTGGAAAAAAAAAAGACGCAGCTCATCAATGACTTTTGCCTTTTTTTTTTACATATCATTGCCATTTTTTCCTTGCAAATGAAATGAAAAATAAGGAATTTGCCACCAGCAAAAATTTCTCTTTCTCTCCCCTACGTCTGTGCTCCACCTGCTATTTGAACAGCTTCTGAGTCAGCTCACAGTCCACAGAAATCAGTATGTGTTCCTCCTATTCCCATTGCTTCTTTCAAATACCATTTTCTGTCTCTGTATTGGCTCAACTTTACTAATTAGCCATCCTTCTGCAATTTTTAATATTCTTTTCTTCCCTTCTACTCCTCCTACTTGTGTCTTAGTTGGATTTGAGATTCAACTAAGAATATCTGTTTTGAGAGATAGGAATATTATCTGCTTTGTCCAGGCATATGAAGCAGGCAATATAATTTCATTACAGTTATGCCTGCAGAGAGGAACAGTATAGCAGGTAGATGAGAAGAGCAGAAAAGGAATTCAGGCATATTGAAGTACTGATTTGTTATAGGTAACTGGAACAACAAGGAATCCTGCATGCTGGTGGAGAAGGAAGATCAATTTAAAAAGGAAAGGGCTTTCTCCCGTCACCACTTGCAAAGTTTTCCATTTCATAGACAGCTAGACAGCTAGATCTTCACTTAACATACAGCAAGGTAGATTCAGATTATAGTCTGTTGAAATGCAGATTGTAGAGCTGTCTGGAAAACAAGAATTTTCTTGTTCCTAATTTTTTTTAAATTTTAATTTATTTGGGATTTTAGGGCAGAATATAAGTGAGTAGTTTTCAAAAATATTCACAAGCTTAGAGATGAGGAGCTGTTTTGGGAAAGTTAAGCTGAGTCCTAAATGCTTTAATAAAGACTAGGTTCAATGCCTTTTCTTTGGGAACTTTGTCCTGTATGCAGTCATTCAGTGACATTATCAAAACTGAATATATTCAGTGAAACAAGATTGATTTCTAATTACGGAGACATTTTTTTACAGTGGGAAAAATCATGTTTCAATCTGTTTTAATAGCATGTATGCCCTCTCTTCCAGAGTTGAAGTCAATGGCAAAATTCCGCTGACTCCAATATGGCAAGATTTCAACCTGAGAATTTAGTTTATTTTGCTACCAGATGAAAAAACACAATTCTGAAAGGTCTTTAAGTGTTCACTGAGTGGAACTGATTGACTGAGAACCAGCCCACAAACACTCAGAAATATAATTTTCCTTAATTTGCTAACAGCAATACCAGATTTTTTTGCTCCCTGTCCAAACCCTTTAGACAGCAACTTTGGATCTGTTAATTTCAGCTTTCTGTTCTGGTTGTTATTATTTCTTTATAGGTATTTAGAATTACATGGGGAAGAGGGAAATGAGAAATGAGCGGATGTTGTGAGTTTGGAAAATTCTTATGTAAGAAACACATTTGCTATTTTTCCTGAAAAAATGCAAGACTAAGAAAATATTTTGTGGGATTTCAGTGTTCTGCTGTCAATGGGAAATATTTAAAAAAAAATAAATCAAAGTGTTTAAAAACATAAGAAAGTTGCAAAGAAACATTTCTTCATTATGCTCTACACAGTTTTGCCATATTGCTGAGTTTAATTAGAGCAGAACTCTAGCTTCTACTCATTGGTTTAGCAGGTAACATAAAATGAAGTTTATTTAATTTTCTAAAATAAAGAAAGCAGGATAAAGTTAATTAAAAGTTAATTACAGTATAATGAATCATTCACACTTACTGTGCCAGTGTTGCCCAGGTGATTACTGATGTCATCCTTCCTGAGCACCCCTACCCTCTCCATTGTGGGTTTTTCCCTCAAACAGTGAGGGCTGTCTCCAATATTCTCAGTACCTGGTTCAGAATGAAGACCAAAGGGGCAGTGGGGGGAAAAGCCCTTCCCCATTTCTTTTCTTCTTTTCTTCGTTCTCTCTTTTTTTTTTTTTTTTAATGCTTTCCTCAGGCATAATTTTCATTTAGACTTCTGATCGCCTTTTAAATTTGACAGAATATACCTATAAAATTTGTTAGTAATTGTTTCATTTCCCAGGCTGGCATGTGTAGTTAACCTTGAAAGACTGATTGGATGTTGCCTGTGCTGAACCCAACCTTTACTGGCACCACAAAGGTCGCAGAACAACTCTCACTGAACCTGTGCCTTTAAACACAAGGTTCTGTACATACTGGAATTACAATGCTTTTATTGGTCATTAATTCATCATTAAAAAGATGTTAACTAATCACTCTCTATAAGACTTCAGTTTAAAAATCTGTCTAGCATGAAGTGCCCCATATCTGGCACCTAGAAATCTGAAACATTTTTGGAGTATTTGTATAAAATATGTTTGATGTGTTTTTCAATGGATATTTATGGAGAAGAAAGGTGGCTTTCTTTACATTCACTTTGCAACACCATCAGCAATATTAGTATTCTGTACCTGTGTTTTGGGAACATCCCAAAACTCCACCTACAACAACAATCTTTATTTTTCTAACTGTTGCACAAAGAGAGAATTCTTCATTCAAAAGCTCTTCAGTCAACAGTGATTGCATGATAAAGTACCTATGAATATTATTAAAATAGTACTTCTCCCACCCTGAGACACAGCACCACACACTTGCAGTGTCACAATAAACGTTGGACTGAAACATCCAAACATTAAAAAAAAACTAAGAATGAAAGAAAGTCAAAACATTATGAGAGCTCACCATCTGTTGTTAATGTTCATACTGTTTTGGAAAACAGAGCTCATTGCTGTGAACTTTAATGCACGAAAACAAATGCATCATATATTGTTTATATTGTAGAAGTTCCGATGTTACACAGTTTATATGTGCTAAATACTATAAGACTTACAGAAAGAAAAGCAAACCTTAATCTGAGCATCTTAACAATTAACAAAAAGTTAAATAAAAGTATGCAATAAGCAGAGACATAGTTGAGAGACATTCAGGGCACTAGTAACTGGTAACTGGCAAAAAAGTGTCTTGAGTGGGAGCCTCACATCCACACATACGTAACTACCAAAACAAGATTAAAATGCCATTAAAATCAAACATTTTAAATAAGTAAGATACCAGAAGAAGAGCTACCAGGAAAGCCTTATTCTAGGTCTTTATGTGTACAAAGTTTTATATGGTCTAATTGTGAGTACTTTTATTTCTTCTGCCTGACTTGTCACTGGGGTATGCAGATAAGATCTCCTAACTCATAGCTTAGATTCCAGCCACCAGACTCAGAGAAGTAGCAGACATGAGCATCCATCAGGCAGATGGCTCTCTGGAGGAAACAATGCACATTTGTTCTGTGGTTTGCAGCTGTTCAGAAGATAGCAGTGAGGTGCTGAAATTTCTGCCCCACAAGGGGAATGTTGATCTGAGTCTGAAACAGTACTTAAAGACAGCTTAGTCAAACACATATAATTGGCAGATGTTTTTGAAATGCAGTATGAAGTGGTTTACATTTCAGTCTATCATATGAGAAATATAGGAGCTGCTCCAAATTCTGAGACTTTCTGTGACATCTCAGTTATCTGGTTTGTTAAATCAGAGCACTGGTCACTGCCAGCCTATGGATGCAGAGGTACAAAACACTCATTTACAGTAAAGCTATTGTTATAAGAACATAGTAGTGGCACTTGGTGGGCTAGACAAGAAGGAATTCTTTCTTTTCCTGCTGCAGGATACTGGCAGGTATCACATTTGCAAAAATTAATGGAATATTGTGTATCCCCTTGCACTCACTAGTGTTTAGGAACAAAATGGAAATAAGTACTCACATGTAATATTCTGTGTCACAGAAGTGCTGCGATAGTTATTAAATTACAATTTTGAAAGTGCTCTGATTATAACAGCACAGAATTTAGGTTTGATACCAGTATTATAACCACCATTTTTAGAACCTGAAAAGGTGCATGACCTAACAGAAACCAAGACTTCAAGAAACAAGATTGTAGGTACTCCTAATAATGGTAAAACTTTCCAGGAGAGTATTAGAAATGGGGTGTTGGACTTTGTCTAGATGTTTCTGTCACAAAAGCAAGTCATTCAAATCCCTCTCAGTAGAGTAAATGGAAAGTAAGGTTTGCCCACAGTACTGTTTTGCTGTCATATATAATATGGCAAAGGCATATATAATATGGCAAAGGCATATATAATATGACAAAGGATTATAGCATCAAAGTATCTGTTCCTTTCCTCTGATTGTGAATGGGTTCTTGGGAGGCTAGCTGAGCTGTAGACGGTTTCTGGGTAAGTGTTATAGTGCATCTGGAATATCTATGTGGAGCTAGCAGATATGGAATAAGTTTGACAGGAGTCTAAGGTTTTCTGGAGGGGCAGCAAGAGGCTGGGAAAATTGAGGAATTCTTAAATTGCCATCTCAGCTGAAATTAGGAGAGTCTTATCTATGCTGTCTATCATTCATACAAAGACTAGAGGCTGTGTCTTTGTTAGCGCCAGTGAGTTATTTGTTTATCTGAAGACCTAAGTTTTATTCACTTACCTTTCCTGTAATACGTAATTGAGTTCATTGAGAACAGGCTGAAGACTGGTAACTGAAAAGCATTTGTGGCTGTTAGACTGGTGGAAAGCCAAAACAGTCATTCTTCACTATGTACTGTCTTTGAGCATGGCAAAACACATTTAGGATGATGTTGTAAAGAAAATATTTCCTTCAAGTGACTTATGACCTTGATGACAAACCCTCGTTTCACAAAAATAGGCACTGTGGTATGTTTCAAGAAAACAAAAATTATGCAACGTCAGACACAAACATCTTCAACATTGCCAATTAAATGAATCTCTGCAGAGAAATGTAAATATAGAAGCCATTAAAGATTTGTCAATGTATGTTTTAGGTCTCTAAACAATAACACTGAACAGACCAGTAGCAGAGCCCTTCATAATTTGCAGTCTCTGCAGAAACAAAGAACTTCTATTGTATTTATTATCAGATAGCAACATTCCTGTCTTGAAATCCAAACACAACAGAAACTCCACTGTCCTATGCAGTTATTTTGGTCATGAACAGGGTCTCTGTTTAAGATCAGCAGGGTACTTTCACCTAGGAGGATACTATGGTTCTGAAAGTAAACTAGGAAACTGTTGACTCAGGCTGCTGATGAACATCTCCTGGTTTCAGGCTCCAAGTATCTCCATTTGCTGTTTTATTTTTGCTTCAGCAGAGCTCATTTAATTTATAATATATCTAGAGAGTTACTGTGTCCTCATGTATGACAGCACACATGTAATAAATAATAGAGCACTACTGCTAACTTTTGAAAAGAAAAGAAAAGTAGAAACACTTGCTTGGGAACACAAATAGATGAGCCCATTTCTTTAGGTTGGGTATTTTCAGTAGGTATTGGTGGTTGTTACAAGTATCTGCTGCAGAACAATCCACCATTGAAATAAAATTATAGCTTTTCAAAAGAAGTTTCTGAATTCTGATTGAAAATAAATATGTGAATAAGCTAAAATGTAAACAAATTAGTAAAATACATGAACAGCTAAGTCTACTTGCTGATATATATGTACATATATTTGCACATATATGACAAATATGAGGTAAAATCATTCAATGTAGTAAAGCATCAGGGAGATCAGAATGCCTTGCCATTGAAACTAAATTATTTGGGGATTTCATAATTTAATTTTTTTGAAGAAAAAAACTGCATAACAATCCCTACCTAGTCACCAAGGGTGAGTCTGAAGCACAGGAAGGTGAGCAGAAAGATTTCTGTGGAGTCAAGCTAGCTTTGTCTTTGAGGTACTGAAACTGCAGTGAGCTTCATACACAGAGGAGCCACTGACCCCCTGGGGTGGACAGACCCTCCAACTGCCAGCCAGAAAGAGGCCAGATGACTGCTGAAGTATGGGTCAGAGCTACTCAGTAC
>JBCJKH010013103.1:3432-14612 GCA_039877255.1 Loriculus beryllinus | reverse complement strand
GCATATCTAATTTCTCTTTAGAGCAAACACACTGAGGCACAGAGTAATGAACATCTCCTGCTGCTAGCTGTTTTGAAAAGAGCCCCACTTCACTTTTCAGCCAGCTCTTCCTCACAGCAGTATTGCCCTGTAATTTCAAGTCATAAAACTAATACTGAGAGCAAGCCAGAGTAAATACAGCTGCCGCATTTTCCCCACACCCCCAGCTGTTCCTCCTCTGCCTTTCTGCAGTGAGCCCCTTAAAAGGCTCACCCATGCATGCTTCACCTGCCTCTACCCTGCCTGGCAGAGCTATGGGATTATTTTCCTAAGACAGGGATGAGGAGGGTTCAGAGGAGCTGGTGTATTACCTGCGGTGCTGGTTTTCACCTCACATCAGTTACCTGGTTTTGCACATTTAAAAGGCCGTGGTGACATCTCAGTTAAATGGTGCAGTCACAGCAAGGGCCTTTGGAGGATCAGGAGGAAACATTATGATTGAGGAGTTGGGAGGAAAGATCTGTCAGGTTGACTGGTGAAGCTATATTAGCACTTTTGTAAGAGGTCTGGAGAAAAATCTGGGGAAGGCAAAGCAAAAAGGAGAATAGGGTCAGGCTGCTGTATCACTGCCCATGCAACGCAGAGAGGAATGGGCAGTGTTGTAGCTCTACAGAGCATGGGTCTGCTTCTTCCCTCTGTCTTACACTGCTAACGCTGCAGCAAGGCAGGGGAAAAGGATTATTTACCTGAATGTAGCTCTGCCAACAGCCAGAGAGAAGAACAAAGAGAAGGTGAAAATAAAAGGGACAGTGGGTTTATGCACAGTGATGACAGAGAGTGAGTGTCTAAATCAGAAAGGAAGGAGCAGCTTCCTCATCTGCTCCAGGCAAGTAAGAATCAGCGATGGTGGATGCACCAACAGAGGATACACTCCAGTAACACAGTGTAAGCTGGATGCTTGTGGCCAGTGCCACTGTTGTCTCTGCAGCAAGTACATGGAATCATGGAATGGTTTGGATTGAAAGGGGCGTTAAAGCTCATCCAGTTCCAACCCCCTGCCATGGTTAAGGGTCACCTTCCACAAGACCAGGGTGCTCAAAGCCTCATCCAACCTTTCCTTGAACACTGCTACTGATGAGACAGCCACAGCTTCCCTGGGGAACCAGTTCCACAGCCCTAATAGCAAAGATTTTTTTCCTAATAGCTAACTAAAAACTACCCTTTTTCAGTTTAAAGCCATTACCCCTTGTCCTGTCAATACACTCTCTTGTAAAAGTTCCTCTCCAGATTTATTGTAGGTTACCTTTAGGTACTGGAAGGCTGCTAAAAGGCCTCCCCCGAGCTTTCTCTTCTTCATACTGAACAAGCCCAACTTTCTTAACCTGTTTTTATAGGAGAGGTGCTTCAGCCTTCTTATAATCTCTGCGGCCTCCTTTGGACTCACTCAATCAGCTCCATGTTCCTGTTTTGTTGGGGGATCCAGAGATGCACACAGTACTCCAGGTGAGGTTTCACGAGAACAGAGTAGAAGGGCAGGATCACCTCCTTCGACCTGCTGGTCACGCTCCTTTTGATGCAGCCCAGGATACGGTTGGCTTTCTGGGCTGCAAGCACACACTGAAGCCAGTTCATGTTCATTTTCTCACCAACCACCATCCCCAAGTCCTTCTCTGGAGGGCTGCCCTGAATCTTTTCTTTGCTGGTTATTGAGTGGGAGGGCTTTCACGCAATCACTAGAGGCATTCTAAACACATGCCAATGCCAAAAGTGAGAAGTCCTGCTCTTCTTTCTTCTCTTTTCACGTACATCACTAAATGATTTCACTAGTTATGCTACATTAATTACTTTTCTTCAAATAATTCTTCAAATAATTCTTCACTGAGCTTTTGCATCTAAAGTGGGTAAGACTTAGGAAAATCCATAGAATCATAGCATGGTCAGTGTTGGAAAGGACCTTAAGATTACCTAGTTCCAACCCCCCTGCCATAGGCGGAAATGCCTAACACTAGACTGTGTCACCCAAGGCTCTGTCCAACCCAGACTTGAACATTGCCAGGGATGGAGCATTTACCACTTCTTTGGGCAGCCTGTTCCAGTGCCTCACCACCTTCACAGTAAGAACTTCTTCCTCATATCTAACCTGAACTTCCCCTGTTTAAGTCTAAACCCACTACCCCATGTCCTGTTGCTGCAGTTCCTGATGAAAAGTCCCTCTCCTGCACCCTTGTAGGCCCCCTTCAGATACTGAAGGCTGCAATTAGGTCTCCATGCAGTCTTCTCTTCTCCAGACTGAACAGCTTCAACTTAGCCTGTTTCATACAACGTCTTCATAGCTGTTTTCATAAATGTCAGAAATGCCCCAAGCCCTTTCTCATGTGATTGGACGTTGTGATAAAAATGTTTTTCTGTGACTAAGATACGATGAAATGCAAATCCATGTGTATATTATTCAGAATCTAAACTTGAGATAATGAATAACATGATTATATTATATTTGACTATTACATGAAAACAAATCCATATAAGTATATGTATTTTAGAAAGCTCAGGTACATTTCTGATGGACCTGTCCACTTACTTCTCATCAAGATTTCTTAAAGAGTGGAAAACAACAGGCTCATACATGAATAAAGAAACAAATATAAAAAAGAGGTCAAGTCAAATAAATGCAGATGATGATGTCATTTAAGTGAAATTCTAAGAGATAACAAGAAAGCCAATATAGGTGGCTTATGACAGAGAAAGTTAAAAAAAAATAAACAGACAGCTAGTTTTAGGCAGTCATAAAGAGAAAAAAACTAAAAAAAAAACAAAACCAAAAAAACCCCACCAAAGCCATGGCTGAAAAGAGACCCCATTAAAACACAAAACAAAACAAAACAAAAAAACCACCAAAACTGAAAACCAACCAACCAAAACAAAACAGAAAAAAACAATTACATGATGGGCACAGGACCAATTTTCTAAGGAGAAAGAGAAGATAAGCTTCTCTTCAGATGTGTCACCTAGGCAGTAGGAGAGGGGATAACTAAGAAAGCAGAACAGACAGAATAAAACCTACAGTTACAGCCTTTTCAGCCAAAGAAACTGTAAATTCTTTACCTGTACTAAGGAGCTAGTAGTCTTAATAATCCAAGTAATAGAAACACCCCAAGAAGAGCACAGGAATAATACCACACAGGTTACATAATGAAACACTGCAGCATGAAATTTAAACACAGGCAGCTTCAGGGGATTGCAGAAACTTTGTGCTAGCCTTCAATTCTTGGTGACAGATGTAACAAAGCAGTCATGCATTCCCAGCCATACAGTGTACAAGAGTTTGCATAACTGCAGAATTCTTGCCATTCAGAAAAATTCTCTGTGAATCCTGTCCATCTCCTTGCACTGAAGCAGAATTAAAGTTTAACAAGTATTTGTCTAAACTAATTTTAAAACCTTTGAGCAAGCTGTATAACACACGACATGAACTCTGAATATTCACAACATCAAAGAAGTTGTCTTAAAACCTCCAATGATGATTTCACTATTTCCAAATGCATCCAATCAGAATTTTTTTTATTAATTTATAACAAATCTTCATTGCCAAGATTATTTCACTATTTCCAAATGTATCCAATCAGATTTTTTTTTTATTAATTTATAACAAATCTTCATTGCCAAGTAAGCAAACTATTCCTTTTTCTGCACATGGACATAGAAAACCATCAACCTGCTTTCCTTATAACTGCTTTTAAAATACTGACACTTGCATGACTTCTGTTTTTTCAGCATCAGCCAGTTCCAATTATTTCAATATATATTAGCATATCACATTTCAAAGTTGTGATATGTAGCTGTGCTCCAGAATCCCCCAAATCTATCTATTTTCCTTAGACTGCAAGCGTCCTTGCTAGAGGTACTCCACCCAAGGACTCACCACCTTCAGCTAATAATCATCATCTTCTGTCCTGTATAAATATAACTCAGAGATCTTTCTCACTTTTAAGCTCTTTCGTAGAAGAGCATTCCTATCATTACCAATACCATAGTGCTGAAAAATACAGTTCAGATATTCCCCATCTTTTCCTCATGCACTTGATTTCTTTTTTTACTAAGCACTGGAAATAGCAATTTATGAATTTCATTCTTTTCATTTTTGATCTATTTATTCTGATACTTTCTTTCAATATAACTTACATCCTGAAAGCTTCAGATATTCAGTTCGATGGAAGAAACAATTTTATTTTTTTTTTCTTTTAATGAGAGCTGAAATAGAACATTTTTAATGTCTTGTTTTCCCTTCTTTTTTCAAACAGAAAACACAAAATACTTTGACTATGAAAATAAATAGTCTGTTCATTTTTAGTCTTTTACTTCAGTTACCTTTAATGTCAAAATACTATTTAAAATTAAAATATTTCAGTACTTCATCAAACATTTGCAAACTCTGAAACTTCATTTTAGCCAATTTACTGTTAGTCAAAAAGTATTACCCAAGCTTTTCTAGGTGGCTGTCACCTACAGAAGTGACAACTATAATATCTATTCCATTATCCCACTGGTTAATGATGAGCAAAAAAATTGCTCTGAACAAGAGAGCAGAGAGGTTCTGTAGGATACAAAAAAATATGATTGTTTCCTATTGCCTGCCTCCTTAAAGACAGATTTAATACAACTGGGCACTCATTTTATGGCGATTTTGTTGCTGTCCTATGAAAACTGCCTTGAGAAGCTTGGAATGGTATAACTAATGCTAAGATACAGAAAAAATCCCTTTTAAAACTACATGGCTTTTCCTTATTAGACAAGGGAATCACCTTTTCGTTTTGTTTTTTTTTTCTAGACATTCATAAACAGACTTTTATATTATAGAATTAATGTAGAATTTCTGTCATTTCTGAAAATCTGCATCTGCTAAGGAAATTTGCAAATAATTTCTAAAGTACATCTCAAGGATACAGTAAACATGAACAAATACAACAAATTATTTATTTCCTATAAACCATTTATCAGTCTCTTTTGCATTTTCTATGCAAATTAAAACCTTAAAATGGTTTCTCTGTATGAATTAAACTGCTTTGCCTAGGTAGTTCTTGAAAGGATTCTCCAGTCTGCTCACATTCCAAATTGATGTTCAATATGGAAACCAACTATCCTAAACACTGTCTATTTCACACACCGCCAAGCTTTGTAAACACAGGGATCTGAATCATGAAAATAGTGTACAAAAACATTGTAGCTTAACCATACTGTCTTGCTTCAGTTACTGTAGAGATAGTATAAATGTATCTCCTGAGTCACTCACCTAAGGTGATCCAAAAGGTTAATCTTGAAGTCTGCATACGAATTAGATTACTAAACAGAGCTTTGCAGATTGATAGTTGGACAAAGCCAGGCAAGCAAATCCAAACCAACTTATTTAGCTACAAAGGCAGTGAACAATAACAAAAATCCTTAAATACTTATGAAATTATAATTTCGGGGATGGAGGGAGGTGTGGAGGAAGGATAAGAAAATAGATACAAAATCAACCCAGGTGCTTGTTTGACATCTGCACTGCTTGCATGCTTCATACGTACCTTGTCTGAATTCACCTTTCTTAGGGATTTCTGCAAGATAGCACTTTGGCAAAGGGAGCGATGAAAACATTGGCCAAGGATATGAATTACTGCTCTAGAAACAAGACCAGAAAGAAATTAATTTAGGAGAAGAATTAATAGCACTGACTTGATTAACACACAGGTGAAGCTCCCAGAATTACTGTCTATGCACCAAAATTATGCTCAATACAGTAATTTGCAATTAGATTTTCTGTAAATAACAGGAAAAAAGAAAAAAGTTAAAGGATATAAAAATCTAAAAAAGCATTTAAGCCAGGTCTTTTTTTTGTTTATATCATGAAATAAATAAACACACACAAAACTGTTATTTCCAATTTTACACATTGATCTGTCTTTGCTGTGCTGACAGCACAGTAATTTGCATATAATCTTTGTAAGACTGACAGCCAGTGAGAAGCAGAACATTTAAAGGAGCTGCTTACAAAAACTGTATTGTTAGCACATTGATGAAAAGCTCCAGGTATTAGATGCTGCACATGAAACCCAAACATGTAAAAAATATCAAATAAAGGAAGACAGAACAAACAGAAATATGAAAGTAAGTAAAAGATGAGTTGCATTCACTTTCATAGTGAGAAAACTAACATTGACATGAAGCAATATAAATATTACATCTGACCACAGTATGTCCTTGACATATGCACATTCCATATACTGGAAATAAAGTATTTTTTTTTTTCAGTGCACCACTTCTTAAAAATTTTAGCACTTTCTAAAGCTAAAGATGGACTGGTATTTCGTAAATTATGTTCAACATGTTGATTATCAGCAAAAGTGTTCAATTAATGAAGGCAGCAGTTATGGAAAGAGAAACTCTAAAACTTTAGTTTCTAACCTTATCTAGTACTCTCAAAGGCAAAATCCTTTCCCGCGGTCCTCCAATCAGATTTATCCTTACAAGAACATGATTTCTTTCCACTGATAGACCATCAATTATAAAATCTCTGAGAAAAAAAAAAAAACAAAACACCCCAAAACCTCAAAACATCACAACAACTTTGATTTACCAACAGTTTAATTTAGAAAACTTCAATAAGCAAGAATACCTTGAGACACATGCTGGAGTTAAAACTCAATCTGGAAAACACAAAGGCATAAAGAAGCAAACAAAAACATAAAGTATTTTGAGATGTATGCAAGCATTGTTGCAACTTTGTACTGACTGCTGATTGGAAACATCTGAGCAATTACTGTATGCAAAAGAGTAGAAAACTTTTACAAGCTTTATTATGCCCAGATGCTCAGTAATTAGGGCACAGCTAATGGCAATAAAATTTGCTCCTTATTTGGCCTACCAGCAAATGTTTGCTGTCACAAATAAGCAGAGTTACTGATAATTTGACACACAGCCAACTTGTTATCTGAAGTCACTCTGTGGCCCAAGCTACATAACTTTTTTAATGGAATAAAAATCAGCTTTTTTACACCAAGTCTCTTACAATTTTTTACATAGTAAGAAAATAATAGGCTTCATCCTCCAATGGTAAATAACAACCATCTATACCCGCTGAGACCTCATCCATACTGTTTGGTTTAAACTCTGTACTGGTCCCATGCAGCAACCAGTAAGAGAAAGATTCTTAAACTCAGCATGCTGAGAGAAAGGGCAACATGCCTGTGATTAAATGACTGTCCATTTCTGTCCCAAAAAATTGAGCTTGCATTTTGAAAGGATGCATTGTGCAATTTTATTTAGAAGTCAGCAATGGAAAGTCACAAAAGTTGGAGAGTTGACTAAGTTATACATAAATTGAAAACACAAAATAAACAAAAAAAGTACTGATGGTGCTTTTAATCTATGAACATTAAAACAATACCCTAATTTTGTATTATATACAAAACATAAAGGGGTACTATTAATAGGCATATGTACATCCATAAATTTTGCACTATTTTGTTTATGAAATAAGATAAACACAAATGAGAAAAATATTTGCTCTTTTATCCCTTACCCTTTTAACATGGATGTGGGATTAAAACCAAGACTGTTGTATCTTGTCATAATTTAAGACTGATGACAAACTTGCATGTAAACAAGCTTACATATTATAAGCCAGCTTCAGTGAGAGCACTTGTACATTTAAAGACACTAAGGCATTCACATACTTGCTCTCAGGAGGAAATGTTTATAGTTAAAATAACATTTACATCAGTCACTTCTTACCCTGGTCCTTCTGAAGTTTCTATGACATTTTCCTCCTGAGCTGTTAGTAAAACTTGTGACACTTTATACTGACTCTCCAAGAGTAAAAGGGTATTGAGCTCACAGCACAGCACATTTAACAACCTGCAGAAGGACACATGAAATGACAGCACATAAGTCAGGAATCTAGTAATGCAGAGTAAGACAGAGGCAAACATGTTTATGAGCTCTCAGAATGGAAAAAGAGCCAAACAAAAAACTTGAGGGCTACGAAACATTAAAAAATGCCCAGACAGAATTGGGTCAGGAAAACTCTTTTTTATCCTTTTTAGCCATTAAGGAGGCACAGCCTTAAGCAAACAGCGGAAGTTTCCCAACACATTTTTTGTATGCACTGATTAACTAGGAAAAATATTCACTGGTCAGCCCAATCTGGTTTTGAGCTTAAATCACGGAATAACACAGACTTAATAACACATTCAATGTGAAATAATAGGAAATTATGCAATAATAGGCTGATAAGGCAATTCAGAATCAGTTTTTCTAAGTAAAGGGGAAGAGGGAGATAGAAATATATCTTTCCTTTAGAAAACAGATCTTTAAGCATTTCTGTATAATCACAATTAACACAGTTCAAAAGCAATAAAGGATTTAAAATGTAAATAAAACCCAAAACAACCAAGTCTGCTGTTTTGATGTTGTTTTTATTTGAGAGAAACACAAAACAATGGTAAGTGAAATTAATAATCACGAGCATGTGACAGCAGATCACATACAATTTTTATAACTTCAGGACAGTGAAAGTACTCTAATATATTTCATGTAAATCTGATGTAGGGCAATTCAAATCCTATTACTTTTTTTTTTTTTTTTTAACTGATCTATTCACTCCAACTCAGCAACAGAAAAGTTTCATTCAAGACTTCCCATTCCTGGAAAATAATATAACTAAACATTCTTATTGCTAATTTTACTTCCTGTTTTATCACAGTCATAAACCACCACATAAATTAGCCTGAATCAGCATTATATTTTGCATTCACATAAGACCTAATATGAACTAGACAATACATAGTTTGAAATTTGAAATCTGTTAGTTAACACTTGTTCTCTTCCATGTAATTCCCAATATGCTTCTACTGACAATGGCAAAAAAGCCTTTCTCCAGATAATTTAACACCTGCAAATTCACACAGTTATGGCCAAGGACTCAGTAGTCAAGATGATAGTACATGGGGACCTGGCGTTCTGTTTGGTTTTTTTTTGTTTGGGTTTCGGTTTTTTTGTCACTTTTATTAAATATAACTTGATCTGCTCAGTTTCAGCCCTCTTCAGGCTTTATTTATTTTATGTTACCTCTTTGCTGGCATTGATTTGTATCAGTACTTTTCCAAATCACAGAAAAAGAAATTACAATTCCACTGTATTTTTTATATATATATAAGAAAAATCTACAAAAAGTGTACTGAAATCATTATGAAGATGGACCATTTCTTCTGTTAAATATGATGACTTTACATGACAAAGAACTTGTTTCCAGCAGCTAAAAATCCCTTGGGAAAAGACTTATGGCTGAGACTGCTTATAACATCTTGCCTGTACACAACGCAGAGAAAGGAGAGGTAGGGGAATACAAAAGAAACAAAGCATAAGCAAATAAAATTAGGTATAAGGGATAGTGGTAGGATAAATGACAAAATATATGAGATCTAATATTAGGAGCCTCTACTGAAGCATTCAAATGAAATTTACATCTACATGGAAAAATCTATTTTAAAATACCATCACTAAGCTGCAGATATTTGGTTGAAGGCAATGCTCTATTTCTTTATGTTCCAAAATCATAAATGTATAAAGTTTGAAACTTTTTTTAAAAAAAAAAACCAAACAAAACCCCCACATTTTATACTGTGCATATTTGTGATGATGTTTGAATATAGCTATGAAATTTTTCTTTTTTGTTTAATTGCATTGGGAACATAACAACTGATCAGACCACTTAGCTCAATATCCCATCTATAAGGAGTGTAGGCATATAAAAAAGCACAAAACTTTGACAGATACAATAAAAATCAAAGCATATATTTTCTGAGATGTATTTTAAATTCTGGGTTTTTTTAAAGCAGAAGATAAAATTCCCAACCTAAATGTTTCTGAAAATTTGAAGATACGTTTTGATGCAAGGTCTTGTACCTATAAAGGACGCATGTGTTTCTACCTGGTCAGTCCCCACACAACAGGACAGGCTGGGGGTCTGACCAGGTAGATAAGGATCCTGGTGCTCAATAGGCTGGAACGTGAGACAGCAACGTGCCCTTGAAGGCCAACAGCATCCTAGACTGTGTAAGGAAGAGTGCTGCCAGAACATTATGCGAGGAAGGTGACCCTTCCTCTCTATTAATACTGGCAAATTCATACCTGGAGTGCTGGGTCCAGTTCTGGACTCCCCAGTAAAAGCATGAGATGGAGTGGGTCCAGCAAAGGGCCACAAAGATGATTAAGGGCTTGGGCCGTTTGACACAGGGAAGGAGGCTGAGAGAGCTCAGCTTGGAGAAGGCCCAGGAGAGAGCTTGCCAATGTGTATAAATATCTCACAATAGGGCTTTAAGGTGGAGCCAGACGCTTCTCACTGATACACAGTGAAACAAGAGGCAGAAGGCACAAATTGAAACACACGAAATTCAACTGTAATATACTGTAATGGTGGTGTAATAGTGGAACAAGTTGCCCAGATATGCTGCAGGATCACCAACCTTGGAGATATTCTTAAAAGGACATAGGCCTGAATAATGCTCTCTGGTCAAACCCACTTTGCATAGTCCAACCGCTCTGCTAAATCTTCAATCTCCCTATCAATCCTGAATCTACAATTCCCTTCTATCTCCCTATCAATCCTGAATCTACAATTCCATGAAAACTACTAAGATATACTATATTCCCAGAAACAAACTGCGATACAGAAAAAATAATTTTAAAATTTATTTAAAAGAAATTTAGAAAAGTCAAAATATGCATCATAGTTGTGAAAATATGGTATTAATAAGCAATTATGTTTCCTAATTCTCCATATCCTGTACTACGTCATCCCCGACCATCTTGGACAGTCCTCTGTGGACTCTTCCCCTTGAACGATAATTTCACAACTAATACTTCAATGCAGAAGTCTCTAGTCTGAAAGAAGGCATTCTAACTAATAGTATATTACCAGCAGGTCGAAGGAGGTGATCTTGCCCCTCTACTCTGCTCTCATGAGACCTCATCTGCAGTATTGTGTGCAGTTCTGGTGTCCTCCACATAAAAAAGGACATGGAAGTGTTGGAACAAGTCCAGAGGAGGGCCACGAGGATGATCAGGGGACTGGAGCACCTCCCGTAGGAGGACAGGCTGAGAAAGTTGGGACTGTTCAGCCTGGAGAAGAGAAGGCTGCGTGGAGACCTCATAGCAGCCTTCCAGTA
>JBCJKH010013102.1:26222-37882 GCA_039877255.1 Loriculus beryllinus | reverse complement strand
GGACACCTCACACTAAACCATGCCACCCAAGGCTTCGTCCAACCTGACCTTGAACCCTGCCAGGGATGAAGCATTCACAACTTCCCTGGGCAACCATTCCAGTGCCTCACCACCCTAACAGTAAAGAATTTCTTCCTTATATCCAAACTAAACCTCCCCTGTTTAAGTCTTAACCCGTTAGCCCTTGTCCTGTCACTTGCAGCAGACGACTGTTTCATACCCAGCCAACAGCAATAAAAAGCCTTTATCCTCCACAAGTTAAAAATTTTGAATTTGAAGCTTGGATCTTTGTGATACAGCTTCTTGTATCTGACATTTGTATCCCTGGAGTGGGTAAAACATCTTTGCACTGATTTTTTCTTTTTTTTTTTTTCCATCTTGTTTTATTATAGCCTCCATCCTGGTTTTTCATCTGTCGTCTGGAAACAGTTTTCTGGTTGATATAGGCTTTTTTTTTTCTTTAACACTTCCATCACTGAAGTGTATGATTGTCTTTTGTATTTGTTTTAACTTTGGATTTGCTGAAATGTATGAACTTAAAAAAGGTCAGTTGGACAGGGAGATCAGCGAAACTGTAGCAGTTCCTAGTTTGGGGAGTTTGTTCTACAGTTTTGAAAACAGATCTGAGGGAGAACACTTTTATGTACAGAATTGTTCATGTTAGAAGGCTTTATTCTCATACATTCCTACATCATGTACTTAATTTACTTTCCAAAAAGAGCTGTGCATAAAAACAAATCATTGGATTAAGAATAGACTGTGCCATCACTGATTTTATTATTTCTGTTCACATTCTTTCCTCCTAAAGGTAACTGTAATATAGTTATTTTTTATGCTATTTATTTGCTTTTGTATTACTATTTCTGTAGAGTATCTGCTGCTGCCTCGTCCATGATCTGTCTCCATTAAATTAATTATGTGACCTATAGTATTTACTAAGATGTGTTGTGATGTATTTCATAAAAATAGCAATAGTAGTACACACAGTTTCTGCTGCGTAATGTCATCTTTCCTGGTGTTACCAGCCTTGTTATGTATTAAGCTTTGGGCTTTGTTTGTCCTAGTTTTCCATTTTTACTCATCTGCAGTGGGGCACCCAACAGTCCCCCAGATGAAGGATAAGGGAATGAACAATGTAGAAAAAGTAACTGCTGAACAAGAAAACAACAGGTTATCCTGAACATCAAACTACAAATACATTAATTACAGCTTTTAAGTTGATAGAGCTCTCCTTAAAGAATCTGTTACAACTAATAGTCATGTGAAGATTCTGATACCGTGTGTCACTTTTTATTTTGGGTAATTTAACAGGATTATGCCATGGATTCATGTCAAAGTTAATTCAGACTTTTATCTGCAGCAGCTTCAGACTTTTGTGACTACAGGATATTTTCTGATAATTCATAGAACTTGTGTTTTTTAAAAGTACAGCAGTAGCCCAGAAGATGTCATTCAGATGCTCTTGCAGAACATTCTCTTAATTAACACACTTAAATGGCAACTCAAAAGATTAATTTTGATTATAGGGGGGTTTATGTTATACACTTGGCTTTGTCTTAGTCAAGCTTTTAATTACTGCTTTGGAGAGGGTATGTTATATTTTCCTGAGGCTCATTACCCACTAATGGATTCTACCCTTCCGTCATTAATGCAGCTATTTAAATTCAGGGTGATTTTTGTAATATACAGAACAAATTATTTCCACTTCATGTGAGCACTGGGCTTTGAGACTGAGTATCAAATGCAGTGAAGTGGTGTATTTTGGCAAAGAGGCCACACTGGCTGAGTAGAATCATATAATGGTCTGGGTTGGAAAGGACCTTAAAATCATCTAGTCCCATGGGCATGGGACAGCTCCTGCTACACCAGGTTGCTCAAGGCCCTTTCCAGCCTGGCCTTGAGCACTGCCAGGAATGGGGCATAGTAGTTGACTAGAAGGTCACAGTGCTGACTTGCTTCTCGTTTGCAGGCAGCCCAACTATCACAACATGTTGCTCAAGCCTGGCAAACCCAGGAGGTGGAGAAGTGGCGAAGGCTGGCACAGCGGAAGAACCAGGAACTGGAGAGATTTCGAGTGGAATTGGATTCAATATTAGATGTTTTACGTGAACTGCAGAAACAAGGGGTTGTTATTCCTTCGACTAGTTACAGTGGATTCACAATGCAGGACAGCTGTTGGAAGACGTGATTAGGTAGGAGTTGATTAAAGAAGTAGAATTTTAATATTCAAAGTTATGTGTACAAAATATTACTGACAATCACTAATGTAACACTTGTAAATTGCATTCTGACCTTATCTGGAATCTTGCATGTTCAAAGGTAGGTTTGCCTTGAGCAGCACCTAGTTGTATTGTATGTCATATTTTGTTAGCAATAAAGTTACGTGCCATTTTTAAAAAATATTAGGAATATTGAGGTTATTCCATAAATTTGATCACTATTGAAAAATTCCAGTTCATGCTTTTTCAGATACTATAGAACATGCCTGAATATTTTTAACTTTTGTTAAGTGATTCCTTTGTGAACAATGTTTAGCTTCTGGTTTTAGTGTATAGAGTTACTATTTTTCATTCATTAAGGCATGAAACTCTCTTTTCCCAAGACTTTGCTTCTCTCCCTCCAATTCATGAAGCATTCCTTCCCTTATCTATCTTTATTACCACTTTCAGCTTTGTGAATGGTTGGCAGGTTGGAGCAGAGCAGGCACTTGCTGGTGTTGCTGATTCAAACTATTCTTTGTCTCCTTTCCAGGTATTTCCAGTTGTGCTGGTAAGAATGATGGCAGAGTGATCTAGCTGAGTTGTTATGGGACAGATATGAAAAAAAGCCTATAAAATAGAGTGAGAGTAGTTATTGATATCCCTTTTAGAAGGGATTGTATTGAGTATGATTTTTACAAGGGGCTGTTCTGGTTCCTAGATAGTAGTAACTTTATAGATGATCTTGACAGAACAAAGAGGCCGGCCTGCTGCTAGAAAGGATAAAAGAAAGAGAAGCATTAAGTCAAGTTAAAGAAAATTCAAGCTAGCTGGCTTTTGGTGACTGGAAAGACAGGTTTGCAAACACATCAGTAAATTATTAGTTTGACGTCTCTGCAGTGCAAGACCTTAAGACTTCCACAGCACATATACTGAGGTTGTAGCTCAATAACTACCCTTATTTAGGACAATGACAAGATAAAAACTAGAATGTACTCTTCAGAATGTAGTAGAATGTACTGCACCCTCTACTACTGGAAATAGCTCAGGTCTGTGACTATATATTTATGATCGTGCTTCTTCAGGGAGCAGCAGTAAATATGTTTGGTTTATACAAGCATGTGACTTAGCATACATAAAGTACAAAATAATGTAACACATTATACTGTGGAAACACTGGCAGTAATAGTGCAAGGACTTTTCTTTCTTCTCAAGCATATACTTACACAAACATAAGTGAGAGTAAATACACACATAAATACAAAAAAAGATAATCAGTTGGCAATATCGTAATCTATCTTGGTTGTTTCATATACAGGTATTTTCAGTATTTTTAGTGAGGCTGTTTTGTCCCCCAGAGATGAAGTATTAGTCTGTGTTCATAAACTATGTAAATACAACACTGCTTTGTATATATAAGCTATGTATAAATATGCTGTGTGTTCTTGATTTTGGATTGTTTTGCAAATGAAAAGGATAGAATTGAGTAATTTCGACTTAACAATTTTTTTTTTTCCTGTACAATTTGCCATTGATGTAACACTGTATTAAAGTCCGTGACCTGAAGTGTGATATTTTTAATTACAGCTGGAGCACTGCCTGGGATGGGAAGGCCCATGGGGAGCATTTCTGATTGCTGGAAATTCTCTCTCCAAACATTGCCTTCAAATGTTTTCACATGAGTTACATTTCAAATTATCTCTCCTAGTCTGTTTTACTGAGCAGGGACAGTATTATTGACCATTACTGTAAGCTATACTATGGTTTATACTGAGTTCTCACATGTATTTATGTAGTTACACACTACATGGTCTTCATTTTTCAGGCATTTCCCATGAAGTGGGTGCTCTACACAGTGACAGACTACCTCTGGTCTTGAGCAGCTGTAGTAATGGCTTCTTTTTGGAGAACTAAGGTCCAAATTTTCACTTCTCTGCTAAAGTTATGAGTTTGTGACTCTCCAGCAGCCTGGAACATCCCTGAAACAGAGCAAAGGCTGACAGAACAGGCCATTAGCTTTTACCATATTCCAGTGAGGAATTTGGTGCAATCTCTGAGAGTAATATAATTCTGTACTGCTTTGTGTTTGTTTTTCCTCTTCTTCTCTTATCCTATTTCATTTTGCATTTCCAGGGACCATTATAATGGATAGATTAAAAGAATCTTAAAGATAATTTCTTTGAATCATTGCCTTATATTTAGCTGGAATTCATTTGTTTATAGCAAAGCAGCTGGCATGCAATAATTTGAATTGTCCTGTTTGAAGCTTTAGGAGAGCAGCTGGCTGGATGCCTCAGTGACCTACATTGCAGAAAAGACATTTACTTTGAGAGAGAGCAGGGTGTGTAGAAGAGCACAACACTTGCAGCAGAGACATAAGCAGTTCTATTTCAAGTTCTCTGAAATACATGCCAAAATTGTTCATTTAACAAATCAAATAGGTTATAATGGATGAAGACTATTTCCTAGTACATAATACATTTTGAAGTCTATCTGGTAGACCTTTCTGGAAAAAGGGAGAACAGGATGTGTATACTAGGACAAGCTGTGGAAATCTAATTTCTGTGGGGAAGGGGACTGTGCATCAAGTGCTGCCCTGACATTTTCGAACAGAAAGTCCTCTGATAACTGTGAACTATAACATTTAGCCTTTCATACAGCTACCTACTCACCTCTTGTCCAAAAATGAGAAAGCACAGCCCTCCAACTCTTGCACATGTTAAAGAATATCAGGTAAAAGGCTGTGTGGTGGCTCTGTGCTCTCCTTGCTGCCTGACAATACCCAAGGCTGCCAAGTAAGTTCATTCCAGCTCTGCAGTATCTCCAGTTGATTTATTTTGCTTTGTCATCCTTCACTGGAAGAGAGGGCAGAGTAGGAGGGTATGCACACTTCACTTCCTCCTTTTCTAGTGGCTTGTGAAGGGGCTTGGGCAATTCTTTTAGTCACATAGTGGCAAAAACAGTGTCAGTATGAAAGTTCATAAATGCTGAATTGCATGACAAATACACACCATTTACTTCACCTTTTAGCTTCAGAGACCATATATCATTAGATTGTAATAGAGTGCATGGTTTTACTTTTCCCTTTCTCTTCTCTATTGAGCAGGCAGCTTCTGATTTTACATTGTAGATTGGATGAGTTGTTTGGTTTAAAGGTACAGAACTATACTTGTTTACACAGAAGAACATTACGCAAATATTTAACTTTGAAAACTGGAGTACATAACTTGACCTAATAGGTTCTTAGAGAATACAATACATTTTTATGCAAGCACATGTAATTATCTTAGGGGACCTCCCTGTGAAGTTAACTCTACCACAAGTGATGCATTTACAGTGGGTTTTCAGAAGAGGCTCTGAAATAGACAGTCCTAGCAGTAGGAAAACTTACAATAATTCCATTTGCAAACACCATTAAATTCCTAGCACCCCTTTTGAAGGATTATCCTGATCAAAACACTTTCTATTCATTTCATGGTGAGCCAACTCATGGTGATTTTCTAGGAAAAGGTAACTTTAACATGTTATACAAAGTTGGTTATTACACTCGCCTTACCCCTGAGGCAGAACATCTGTTCTAAAAGGAAAAAGTTCTAAAAGGAAAAAGTGTGAGCTTTAAAATAACTGCTTTTAAAAACTGCAGAAAATTTCTGCATTTGCCTTTGACTCTATTCTAATGCAGAGGCAGAGCAAAAGCTGTGAATCAGACTGTGTTGCTGCCACACTGCTTCTGCAGTGGGGACCACCACATTATTTTTCTGTGAAAAGCACTGTGAAGGACTTGCTTTAGAGAAAGAAGGGAGATGGAAAAAGTGGAAGAACAGAAGCAGGAACCAAACACTTAAATACCTGTAGAGGGTTAACACATGCTTTAGAAGGACACCGGTACTGAATTAAACTAGTATATAGTTTACTGTATATAAAGACTTAAACATAGGCAGGGCTACTCGGATTCTTAAATCAATATTCCACTGTTTATAGAGACTTAGACATGAACAAGACTACAAGGATTCTCAAGATAAGGAAGGCATGCAACAAGAGGACCAGATGTCTTCTCTCAAACCAATGTAGGCATTCAGCCTGCTGATAAGGCCTGAGAGATAGGTAAACAGCAGCAAAAGAAAACAATTTGAGGAGCCTCTCAGGGTTGCAAATTAGACCAAAACAAGAACATGTAGTTAACTGGCAAGACTATACATGCCTTCTGATGTCCTTAACTAACAGATTTCCATGCAAGGATAAAATGAGTAGAGGTATTTCTCCCCAGAGGACCATCACAACCCCCAGCGACCACTACTTGAAGTTACAGCCCCTGTGCCACAGCCTGATCTACCCAAATTACCATATGCATGAGTAACAAGAATTGGGTGGTCATTTCATGGAATTATGATGAATATGTATGTAATGAAGGTATAAAAGCTATAGACTGTCTCTTGGGATGTGTAGTAGGGAGAGTGATCCCCCATGTACCCAGTGTTGCCACAACCTAATACTGGCTTTCTAACCTGTCATTCTGCTTAGAGAGGTTATTTCCTGGAATTAAGTGACAACACTAAAAACACAATTCAAATGTGGTATAAGTGAAGCTGGCCTAATCCCTTGGTTGTTTTTATAAATGCCTTTCATCTGGATGTTAGCTGTCATCAGCATCCAGTCACATGAATATTTCTCCTTTCTCCCAAAGTTGCAGTTATGCACCCAAACAAAAGCCACAAAAATTTAAGGTACTAGATGAAAATCTCAGGTTAACCAACTGGGAACAGCAAGCAATTTCTTAATTTGGGAAGAGAAAAAAGAACTTGCACAGCTACATCCTTCATACTTGTGGTTAAGTACTTAACTGCAGAAGGAAGCTTTCTCGGCACCTCAAGATCTACATTGCAACCTATACAGCTATGATCATTCATAACAGGGTTCACTTCAGTCTCCTCTTGGGAACCACTTTCAACAATAGTCTGCTTGTTTTAAACAGCCTCTGCTTTGCTTTAAATATAATCCCATTCTTTAAACACTAGGAAGTAGTACAAGAATTACATTTGAAAACAGGAAATTTAGGTGTAAATGAATTATAAGGGGACAGGAGTTAAAAAAACAGAAGAAGTTTCCCCAGTCTTTGCATTCTTTAAATGTACAAGCCATTTGTTATTTATTCTCTTTGTCAGGTGAAGGAAGAATTAAATAATCTTATGAAATGAATTCTTAATGAATAAAAGCATTTGAATGGCTGAAGAACATACCAGTGGGCCATTCCTACATTTTCACTCAGACATGCTTTATACAAAGCAAATTAGTTTCAAGAAAACCCTGTTACGCACAATATCTTGGATCCACTAGTTTCGTTTTGGTTAATAACTGCCTGCAGAGCACTCCTACTCCAAACCCAGCAAAGGATTTAAACCTGGTTCCTCAGCATCCTATGTGCTTGCTCTAAACCCATTTGGCCATTAGTTACAATTTTTTTTTAACGAAGCTAAATGTAATGTAAGTTCTGGCTAAGGTTCAGAACTGTATTACTTCTCTAAAAAAATAAAGGTTGAAATTACACCTATTCTCCAAACCTTTCCCTGGAAGAACAGCTGTGGTTGCAACACCGTCCCAGCTGGGTACAAAAAAAACCACACAGCAAGTGCAGCTCAGCCATGCTTTTGGAGGTGGTCCTCCCCACAGCTTCACGCCTGCTAGCCCTTTGCTGGCCCAATAGTCAAGAAAAGGGCCATTGATGGAGCTGAAAAGCACAGGAAGGTTCAGGCTATAAGCAAAATATAACACCAACTTAACGTATCACTGCCATTTATTTGCATACAGCTATGAATATGTAGGATAATTATCATCCAATTTCCTGTGATTTAGCTACTGAATCCTGCACTTACCAAACTGGAAGTTCACCTCAGCAATTTAATAAAAACCAGAAATGTCAAATTACTGTCTGTATGTAGGATACTAATTCCAGTTTATCACTGGGCAACTGTCAGAATGTCCCTCTGAAGTACTATAAATGCAGTACCAATTTTCTTTTGCTCAGCAGCGATTGGTGATAGCATTTTGTAAACACTGTGCACAATTTATTATGCCAGGTATTCTCTCTGTAAGCTTTGTTGGGTTTAACCTGCACTGAGAAGCAGTTAGGTATCAGAAATTGAAGTTAATTCCAAGCAGATACTGACTGCGCTGCTCAGTTTCAGGTGTCCTTTTGGGGAGTGAGAGAAGCTGCAGAACTTCCCTGGGGACCACCTACTTATCCCTTTCTCCAGCTTTAATTTGAGGTTTAGACTTTTTTTGAATGAGCAGTTTTCATACACTTCCCAGTGCCAGGCTACAGCCTTCACACTCTGCAAATCATGATGGTACCCTTCAGAAGCTGGGCATAGGGGCAGGTAGTGACAGAACAAGGGGGAATGCCTTTAAATTAGGAGAAAGTAGATTTAAATTAGATATAAGGAAGAAGTTCTCTACTGTGAAAGTGGTGAGACACTGGCACCGGTTGCCCAGAGAAGCTGTAGATGCCCCATCCCTGGCAGTGTTCAAAGACGGATTGGATGAGGCCCTATGCAATGTGGTCTAGTGGAAGGTGTACCTGCCCTTGGAACCAGATGATCTTGAAGGTCCCTTCCAACCCAAACCATTCTGAGACCCTATGATTTAAACACAAAGAACAAAACAACCAAAAAAACCCAAACCAAACCCAAAAACAAAAGGCATCTGCATAAAGCTTTAAGTGGTTTGCTTCTTATTTAAACTGAGTTGGGTGAGCATAGCCAGTCTTACATACAATAGAAAGCACAAATCAGAAATACCTTCTATCTCAATACCAAAAGTCCATGAAAGGTTTCAAACTGGAGAGTAACAGAAATGTTTACCTTAAAGTAAAAAGGCTTTTTAGTCAAGGATCCGATGGGATGATTGCATGACTGATCTGCTGTCTGAAATGACTGGTGCCTCTGAGATGAGGAGATCATCGTCACCTAGCGAAGAGTTCTGCTCAGCATTCACAAAGTTAGGAATGTTAAATTTTGTAAGACAATGTAGGTCTTCTTCAAACATAGCACTGCTCTTGGGAGCTTCCTGGAAGTGAGTATTACTCTCCAGACCTGGACCTTTCTGAATTTGTTTTGCTTTGTCCAAGTGTTCCACTTCATTAATACAAAAATGGAAAAGTGACTGTGATTCTTCGGCTATTTGATGAGAAAAGACCCTCTCCGACTCCAGAGGCCTTCCAAAATCTGCCACAAAGCTATTCATGCGAAATCTTTTTCCAGAAGGTTCTGCATTGCTAGGGAGCAAAGAGAGAAATACAGTAAGCACAAAAAGTAAGAGTGTGCAAGTTTTTAACAGCATATTTGCTTTCAGCAACCGTTAGGATCAGGAAGGAAGGAAACCCTACAGTTTGTCTACCACAGACTGTAAAAGCCAGCACTATTATTTTCTGCTTAAGTTATTTTAAGTCTTGATTTGTTGTGATGATTTTCCACGGGAATAAGTTAATGCCAGCACTCTTAAATGGCACTTATAATAATCAATATACTGTTATAATGAGCTCAATAAATGAGCTTAGAAATACTCTCCAGTACTTCCTTTTGATATCAAGTAGTAACAGGTTGTTTAGAATGGCTTATCAAACACTTGTGAGAAAAAACACTGAGACATAGGCAGCAGTGCTGTCACTAAAGATGTAATTTGAGTGCTTGGTTGTCTGGACATCAAACTATCCCTTTCACTGGCTTCAGTCGGTGTCATTCAGATTTCCAAATGAGGAGAGCTGGAACTAAAGACTGCTGTAAAGTCTGGCAGTCCTAACAATTCAGACGCATAGCCCAGAAAGGACATCTTTTATCAGCAACAGCACAGCCAGCAGGGACAGGGCAGTGATCATCCACCTGTACTCAGCACTTAATGTTGTGCAGCTCAAATATCATGCTCAGTTCTGTGCCCCTCATTACACAAAAGACATTGAGGTGCTGGAGTGGATCCAGAAAAGGGCAACAAAGCTGGTGAAGGGTCTGGAGCACAAGTCTGATGAGGAGTGGCTGAGGGAACTGGTTTTAGTTTGGAGAAGCTCAGTTGGACATTATTGCTCTCTACAACTACCTGAAAGGAGGTTGTAGTGAGGTGGGGGTCAGTCTCCCAAGTAATAAGCAATAGGACAAGATGTAACAGCCTCAAGCTGTGCCAGGGGAGGTTTAGACTGAATATTAGGAACAATTTCTTCACAAGGACGGTGATCAGGCATTGGAACAGGCTGCCCAGGGCAGTGGTAGAATCACCATCCCTGGAAGTGCTCAGTAACATTGACATGGCTTTCATTGACATGGTTTAGTGGTGATCTTGTCAGTCCTGGGGTAATGGTTGGACTTGATGATCTAAAAGGTCTTTTCCAACCTAGCTGATTCTATGATTTGATTCTATGATTCTATGATCTTAACACCTCTCGGAGTTTTCTGGAAGTGTTAGCTCAAACCAGCTCGAATCTGCATGGCCTTGTGCAGGAGCCATAAAGAGCTGGGTGTGAGGAAAGCTTGTGCTGGATGTTAGTTTTACAGCTAGTAATGCATTCTTTGTCAGGCTGAATTTATATACCATCGTGACAAAATACAAGTTATTTGCATCGAATGGCAGCGGAGGTATTCAGAGGATGAGTAGTGAAAACTCTATAAACGCATTCTCAGAATAAAAGCTAAGTAAGAACTGTTACGTAAGAATTAATAAATTATACTGATTACATGTGAACTCCTAGCAAATGACACTGGAGCCAGATAATTGGACGCAGCACACAGCAGTTACGTAGATTTTCAAAGGAACACTGTCATTTAATTCCCTTGAGCATGTAGTAAGAGGTAAGTGCCTACATGCTTTTAAAAGCCTCATGGCACCTTCAGAAATCTACTCTGAAAACCTTTCAGTCTTTCAGTCATTGTTAAACATGCTAATTTACTTCCATCACATAAAACAAGAATTCTGTCCCAACAAAATCAGTTACACTAGCCTTCAAATCAAAGCAGTCTTTAAGTTTGTCAAAACTGTAATGGCTCATTCTGCATTTCAAAGGGAAGCATGTAGAAGCATAGTATTTAAATTGATGCAGAACAGTCCAGTAACTAGTCTGCTGTATGCACACCAGGAGGCAAATAGACTGGAATAATACTGTGGTAGCTTTCAGAACTGATTACTATCATTTATGTACTTATAATGCAACAGAAAGCACCGTTCCAAATTTATTTGGCATATATGGTTTTGCAAATCTGTCACTTAAGAGTTTCTGTGTAGTGTTATGGCATGGGCAGCAGAGGTGGCAAATAAGCACTGAAAGAGGATAACAGCCTAGGAAAAAGTGGCTTTGGAAGAAAGCTTAAAATGCATCCATCAGAGAAGTAAAACCTGTTCATAGGTGTGGAAAGTACTTTACAAACCATGAGCTATGAAGGAGCAAGGGCTGACTGTACGACAGGCACACAGGACTGGCAGTGG